>JAWPHD010014218.1:0-62758 GCA_037043455.1 Cyrtodaria siliqua | reverse complement strand
GCTGCGTCCCTTGGGACGCACATTTACGTAATAGACATTCGGAGCATTATTGGTCATTGTAATCATTGTAAATCTTTTAAATATCGTTTATAAACAAACGCCGAAAGATCGACGCCATTTTCACTTCCGTTAGTGCATTGCGGAGTACAGTAGCTTATGTAAACAACACGTGATATTCACAATATAGGTCGATCTGCTTCTCACTAGTGCGCTCAATTTTGATTGGAAGTTTAAAAATAGAGGTATGACATCACGTGATATGTATTCCGGGGGAACCCTTTCCAAAATTAGTATATTTTAATCCATTGTAATCTTCTGAATCGTGAACATCCATCGTCTATATTAGTTCTAAAATAATATTTAGTCTTAGAAATTTATATCAAACCATCATAACCAGGGCTCTGGAAATATTTTGAAAATCCACTTGCCCAGGGCAAGTGGATTTTCAGAATCCACTTGCCCTGTTCAAAATCCACTTGCCCTGTCCAAAATGTCACTTGCCCCAAATTCAAAAGTCACTTGTCCCAAAATCAAGCCTTTGTCAACGTACCAAACTTTTCTAGACGCTGCGCGCCACCGACGTATCCATGGTGGGTAGAAGATTACGTTTAGGGCTGGATTTCACTGGAGAATCACGAGAAATAGATCCATTTTCAGATTGGCTGGATGAACACAAATCAACACCATCACTACTATCCTTAAATCCAAGTTCACTGTCAGACTGACCACCAGAATCACACAAATCAACATTTCTAAGATCACCAGGTGTATTTTCCTCAGTAATTTTAGACACATGTTTAGGTTTTGTCCTTACAAGGAACGTTATAGAGACATGGTTAATTTGTAACTTTTTTTGTAAGATTGTTGAAATAATGAAGGATCTTTTATTAAATACTGCATCATGTAATTACCCACAGGAATCGGACATATTGTAAATGCATGTAATAAACCACATTGACTATCCACTACTAGTATATTAAAATATATTTTTATATACATGCGGGGACCTTCATATGGGGATACTGTACTATGTTTACAATACGTCCGATTCCTATGAATTACCATATAAACTCATGAATATCAAAAGAAACAATGACTCCTTTCACACATTTCCAAACCGCCTTTGATTACATCATCAATTTTACATCAACATTCGTGAATGCGTTTCAAAAGTTTCCCTTTATAGTAACTGCAAACAAAACATCTGCCTACTCAGCTTTAATCGTCAACGCCAGGCCACAAATAAAGTGATTTAATCGTGTTACCAAATGTGCCAAACAAAATACAAACTCGCAAACAAAGTTTGTTTAATAATATGTGTCAAAATAACTTCAATAAAGCAACCCGCTGCATTCACATACCTTCCTTAATTAGTGCCAGATATTAATTTCTACGTTATTTGTGTATAGTAGAGTACTTGCCGTAATCGTTTATAAATTGCTGTTTGTTTACAATTTTCCAATGACCCGCGTTTCACCTTTTACACAGCTATAAGTACTTGGCGGACTGATCAGTGTGTATTCATTACCTTTTCCGATAACATTCAGCGTCAATACACACTATGCGTTGCATAAAATCTTGGTGCGGTTATACTCTTCAAACATAATTCGAAAGTTCGGCTAAACATATGATTTATGTTGCGCGTAAAATAATGCATAACAGAAGTCTACAAACTTTACAATGGTTACGTTTTATCGATTATAATTGGATTAATTTGATTATAATTGGATTAATTTTTGGGATGGTCTTATCATGTTAGTAGAGGACACACTTTAGTATAAATAGGGAGATGAATATTATTAATGCTATCGGCGCATGGACATTTTTGATTGGCACCTCAAACTTTCCTCGGCCAATCAGGTTTTGACAAACTGTCAAAGTGGGAGGGATTTCTTAATTACCGCTCGCGGCGAAAGCGATGGGTTCGTAATCGGCACACTTTATGATAAGCCGCGTTTTCGTTTGATTTTTTGTCTAAAACGGAAACGTCCAGTCGGGCAAGTGTCGGACAACCAGATTTGCGAAGGACACCTGCCCGCACCCAAATTCCACTTGCCCGGGGCGTCGGGCAACCATATTTCCGGAGCCCTGATAACATTTATAAGAATCAAGCTTATGGCTAGTGGTAATATGCTGTGAATAAAAAACACATGATAATACTGAATGCAAATGGTGGACATTTTGTGTATAATCTGCGAATGTGGGTCACCGGTAAAACGCGTGTATAACATACTATTCAACCGAATTTGAATTTATTGTTTCGCAACAAGTCAATTAAAGCATTTTTCTTCAGAGTTGTGTACATTTTTCACTTCGTACATGTCGTAGCTTGATTCTGATGAGAAAAGGGATCTTCAAATCGACAACTTTCAATGCCAAATGACGTATGCGTTTAAAATTGAAAACGGAAACGATCATTGCCAAGCGACAGGGTCTGGTATAATAATTTATTTGCTTCGTCATCGTCACTATTTTTTACGGTCGGGTGGGGGTGTCAAAATCAAGGTCGGTCATTTTTTTAGGCCTAATGGTTAGGTAATGGTTATCGGTGATATCACCTAGCAAATTTTTGTCCGATGCTAATATGGTGTGAAGAAAAAAAATTGATTTTGCAAAAAGCTTTGGAAAAATAATGTAATAATATCATAGTAATGGTCAGTTAGTAGATTTCCAATTTGGCGAGTTGAAATATTATGCACAGGCCAAAGTTTGCAAGTGCCTAAAATAGTTAATTTCTACCCCTGTCATGTATCCTCGGGATGGATATATACACTTACAACATAGTCATACTGCTAGGGTTAACTTTAAATCAGTATTTTAAACCTTTAAATTAAGTCTTTATGCTCTATATCCACCCCTTGGATTAGCAGATTAATAATTTATCATCTTTGTAAACAAGTGTCACAAGCCATTGGACCCTATAGCAATTATATTTAAATACCTATAATGATATTCCTTTACTAAGTGAAAGCAGAATTGATCATTTATGCAATATTTAAAAAAGGACCCCTAAAATATGAAGCAGGACCCCCAAAAATTGTATATGGGGGTCCTGGGACCCTCATACTGAAAAACATAATGGAAACCCTGGATTATGTTCATAGAAACCATTTCTTACTATAGTAAACTGTATACCTGCATTTTTATAACTCCAATTTCTTCATTGCTAAGCCAGCGAAGATTTGCAGAGAGCTTTTGTGCCTCATTTTGTATGTTTACATCTCCAAATGATTTCACTTCTTCTTGCTTGGTGTCAGTAAAATATCCATCGCTTGAAAACAATTTTGTCAAACTTTCACCGTCATTTAAACTTAATCCAGAATCTTTGATTTTGTTTGTGTCCCACTCTTTATCACAATGTGTTACAATTACAAATTGTGTTAAGAACAAAACTATGAATACAAACACTGACAAAGGAACATTAGAAGGCTGACCTACTATGAAAGTCGCCATTTTGGTGCTTATTTTTAAGGTTCATAAACCTGCATTTTAACGCTTTATGCATACCACATCCAAATAAATCCGTGGTATACAGATATATTTACATATTAAACTATGTATTCACAGAAAACAAAGAGCAACTTAACTTAAATTAACAATATAACCTAGGTAAATAGACCCCTCGTTCGCTCTAAAATCCATTGACACAAAAACATACCATACAGAGCTAGAGTTTATCGCTATTTAGTTTCGAATTTCCTGTGTGAATACGAAAGTATTGCTCAATAATAATTTAGATAAACAATAATGTCAGCGCCCATGTTACAGAAAGTTTATCGAGGAGATTTCTCGAATCATTCGTAGATTCAAGCCAAAAAGACATGAAAAAGTAACGAAAAAATAATATTTACTACTGGGAAGGGGGCTGAACTTCGGTTTTGAACAGATTCATATAATTTTTGGTAGGATTTTTCGCCATCCTGAGAAAATTATCATTTTGCATTCAAAAATTTCTAAGACCAAGTAAATATTCACAGCTTTTTGTTTTCTTGATCCACAGTGTAGTCTAACAATCGTCTTATTGTAATTCTGTGTTAAAGTTTTTACCTATGATCATTCAGCAACTATTACCAAATACTCCTGTTTAGACATACTTCCTCAGAAATGATCCGGTGATCTATTCGAATTAAACAGTACTGTAGTATTAAGCGGGGTAATTCACTAAAGCTGAAGAAACCCAGAGCTAGACTCAACACATGGCAGAGCTTCTTCAGCCACAGAGTAATCAATGCGTGGAACGGTTTACCAGAGCATGTTGTGTCATCTACCAGCATGAATGGTTTCAAAAACTCCATTGATAGACACTTTAACACAATATATGGGGTTTCTATGGGCACCAGCACGCTTAACCCCTTGGCCGTAATCTAAGGTGCGGCTACAGGTATAAACAGATATGCTATATTGGCTACTCTGTGCCTTCTTGTTCTTATTACAGCTTAGACTTTATGGTAGTGTTTAAAGTAAATGTAGTTTTTGTATTCATTACAGGTAACGTCAAGAGGGGTTGTTTTACCTATCATTTTCCCACAATACACAGAACACATTACAAACATCCAAAATGGACCAAGAGTTGGTCCGCCAGAGAGAAGCTTTTAAGAAACGAGCTCTAGCCCAGCCTACTGTCGAAAAGAGAAAGTCAAAGAGTAGTACTGAGAATGAAAAGTCTGCGAAGAAACAGAAAACATCTTCGAAACCAAAGGAACCAAAAAGCAGTTCTTCTTCAGCATCGTTTGATTACAAAACTGCACAAGGAAGCTCCCAGTACAAATTCAGCATATTGGCAAAAATTGTGAAGTTCGTGAAAACTCGACATCAGGAGAATGATTTGTATCCACTGAGCATTGATGACATATTAGATGAGACCAACCAGCTGGATATTGGCAACAAAAACAAGCACTGGCTGCTCACTGAAGCCCTCGTCAATAACCCCAAGATCATTGTTCGTATAATCCTTGTATTATTTTCTCATGCTTACAGCATTATTGCTGGGTAAAATAAGAGGTTAAGTATGGAAGTCGTGAGTTATTGTCAGTAAGTTGGTAACAAAGTTATTTAAAGGGAGTAAACTCAGTTAACACTAAGGGATATTCCAGAAAAAAAAGTGGGGGTGGGTGGGTATAGGTAGGCACTCCTATTCTCCTGTGGGTGATGGGGGTCTTCAGAAGTTCTATTCGTAAATAAAATTGTATGGTTGTTGTTTGAAAAAAATCTACGTGTAGTTGTATCTTCAATGGGGTTATCTTTTATTTACTAAACACTTTTCTGAGATAGTAAATGTTGTTTGATGCACATTTCTAGCAAAAAAATGCAGTGTATATGACTCGTCTTTCCCTGCTTGTTCAACTGTAGAACAACAACAAATACACAACAACTTTTGGGCCTCTATTATTTAATATTATAATTTATATTCTACACAGATCATTTTGAGTTTCAATGCTGTGGGTGGTTTCGATCATGTGAATTCCAGTTACATAGATGGTGAGAGGAATGAAAATTAAACTTATGGGTGGTTGACTGAAGAAAAAAAGTGCCTTTCTACCCTCCCATACATTTTTTTCTGGAATAGCCTACATAATAGCCCTTAATACTAATCCAGCTTGATGGCCTCGTCAATACAAAAGATTATATATATCTGTAAATAACAATCCTAACTGACATGTAATTACAAAATAGACGAGACATCATTCAAAGTAGTGCATTGATATTGACAACATTTATGTGTTTAGAAATAAATTTAACCTTTATTGGACTAGATGGTGACTTTCACTCTCATGTTTTTGTGTCGCCTTTTCGAAGAAAAATGCAATACATAGGGATCACTTTGTCATCCGTCAGTCAGTCTGTCACGAAAACTTAACTTTGGCTATAACTTTCTCATTTTTTGATATTTCTTCATCAGACTTTCAATATATACTCATCATGACAACATCAGCATGACCATACTAAAATATAAAGGTCAAGATCACACTGAAGTTCATTATATTGGTTAAATACTCATTATTTTTTTCACGAAAACTTAACACAAAAACTTTTTTTGTTTTTGATAATTTTATTTAGACACTTGTGTACATACATACATGATATAAATATGTGTACATGCATACATGATATAAATACAAACACATTTTAGGCAAAAATTGCATATAAGAATACATTCGATGAAACTAGATTGAGAAGAACAGACATGGAATGAAATCTGTACAAACTAAAGTAACATTAATATACACCTTTAAAGCATCAGTATTAAAAGGTGGAATAAACGTTGTGAATGTTATGGTTTAATTGTTAAAGATATTATTCACAGTGTTCCATCTCGCCTTAATAGCATTCGATTTCTTTTCAGGGTACATATATAATGAGAATAATTCAAGGTGTTTATATCTCTTCAAATGCTCAATAAAAACGCTATAATTTGGGAGACATTGTTTCAGTTTACAGGAGTAGACATAACTTTTAAAAATGAGAAGACAAATATTAATTATCGAGTGAATGACGTTTTCATTCTGTTCAACATATAGGAGGATTTCCTGGGGCTTTATTTGCACATCAATACCACATTGATTCTTGATTTTTTCAAAAAAACGTAAAAGGACATTTTTTGGATACATACATTCATAAAATAAATGTAAAACTGTTTCTTTCGAGTTGTTACAAAACATACAAAGTTCTGTTTCGGACATTTTGCACTGATAAAGTTGGCATTGGTAAACAAAATACGATGAAATATTTTGAACTGCAGGCTCTGCAGATAGGTATCATCAGTTATTTTAAAATTTTGTTCGTATAACATTTCCCAGTCCTCAGTTTGTAAGGCTATTCCAAGTTCTTTATTCCATTTTTGCTGGGATTTGTTAGGTGTTTCTGCAATATTTTTTAAGAATTCTGGATTAAAAGTAAAGTTAACCTTTTTTGTTGCCTTTAATTTGTTGATATTTTTATTTATAGGATGTTCAATTCTAGTTTCATGTTTAATACTTGTTTTCCATGTATTTGGAATTGCATTGAGTAGACCATAGTATATAGTAAATGGAATCCGTATGTCATATTTATCTGAAAATTCTGTATAGGACAATAAGTTGCACTGTTCACTAACAATGTCATTTATAAAGAACACCCCCTTTTGACAAAAAGCTTTAACGATATTTAAATCCCAGGTTAAAGCAATATTTGAGTTATAAAATAAAGGTTCTGATAACATTTCAATTGCGTTTGTTATACATTCACAGTCTAAACAAGCCCATGAATGCATTACATTTTTCCAAAAACTATTTTGATAGTTTGCTATTTTATTAATTCCATCTTTATGGAGATACCACACTTTATATCCACCAAACTCGTCTAGATCATTTAGAACAAGTGTTTTCCACGGTGAGAATATTTCAGGATCTAAAAGTTTTTTAACCCATACTAGTTTCAGTGACTGGCTTAGTGATTTTATATGTGGAAACTTAAGACCACCGTTTTTTTATTGAATTTATTATAACCGTTCGTTTAATCTTATCCATTTTCCCCGACCATAAGAAATTAAGTAAAATATTTTGAAATTCTTGGAAAATATGATCTGGGGGGTCAGGAAGGACAGTTAAGCAGTCAATTATGATGGGAAGTGCAAGCGTTTTGATAACTGTTGTTTTGCCAATAAGCGTAAGATTTCTAAAAGACCAGTCGTTTAACAGATTTTTCATTTTATTAAGTTTATCATGATAATTATTTATAAAATAGTTGTCTTTATCTAAGTTATAAGTTATTCCTAGAATTTTAAAATCTCCTTTATAATTCCAGATCACTGGTTTATCAGTATGAAGTTTTTCGCGACAACCTTTTCTTGCTCCTATCCATATAATTTGGGTTTTGTCAAAATTTACTTTTAAACCGGAGCAAAGGTAAAATGTGTCCACTATTTGAAGGGCATTATTTAATGATTTTTCATCATCCTCCAGAAAAAGAGAGGAGTCATCAGCATATTGGTTTAATAAATATTCAGAGTCTCTTACACGTATACCATTTATATCGGGGTGATATTTCAAAGCAGCACTTAAAAATTCAACACCCCGATATAAATGGTATACGTGTAAAAATATATAGGCGAAAGAGGATCGCCTTGTCGAACACCTCTTTGAATTGAAAAAAAATCTGAACAATGTCCGTTATTCAGTACGCAACTAGATACATTATTATAAAAAGTGTGAAACCAGTTTAAAATTGAATCTCCAAGATTAAAGAAACGTAAACATTTTTCTATAAATTTCCATTCTAAAGAATCGAAAGCTTTTTCAAAGTCTAGTAAAACAAGAAGTCCAGGTATATTTTCTTCATCACATTTTAAAATAAGGTCAGATATAAGTCGTGTTAAATCACCCATTTGTCGTCCCTTTAAAAACCCTGTTTGACTTTCCGATATTAGTTTTGGGAGTATTGATTTAATTCGATTGGCAATAGCTGAGGACGCAATTTTCCCATCCACATTTATAAGCGAAATAGGTCTCCAGTTTTTTAAATGCAGTTTTGATTTACCTTCCTTAGGAAGACAAGTGATCACACTTTGCCTTTGAGTAACTGATAACGACTTGAACTCGTATCCTTGATTCAAAGATCTAACCATAAAAATACCAATATCTTTCCAAAAGAATTTATAAAATTCAGCAGTAAAGCCATCTAAACCTGGAGATTTATCATTTTTCATATTTTTTAAAGCATTTAAACATTCATTTACGCTAAGAAGTCCCTCTAACGAGTCGCGTTCTTCTTCGTTTAACTTGTTTAAAAAAGGATTGCTTGTATCAAAAAATAAACGTTCGTTTTCCTGTGATAAGGGTATTAAAGGTTTAGAGCTGTAAAGAGTTTCATAAAATTGTTTTTGCTCTTGAAGTATTTCTTTTAAGTCTGTTATTTCATTTCCATCACTTTTTATAATTTTTGGTATTAATTTTTCTGTGTATTGCCTTTTTTCTAAATTGCAGAAGTATTTAGTAGATTTTTCCCCTTCTACTTTCCATTTCGCTTTTGTTCTTAAAATAATTCCCCTTATTCTTTCATCCCGGATTGTTTTTAGCTCTATATGTAATTGATCAATTTCATTTTTAACAGAATTGTCTCCATTGTCTAATAAAACATATAATTGTTTAAGTTTAGTTTCTATTTCATTTTCTTTCTTATTTTTCTCTCGTTTTAAAAAGGAAGCAAATGATATGGTTTTGCCCCTAATCATAAGTTTAAGCGTTTCCCAGAATAGTTGATCATCTATATTAAATCGTATTTCTTGTTCATCATTTAAATTGTTCACTTTATATTGGTCTATTGTTTCAGAAATAGTTTGTTTGACAATATTTACAAATTCAGCATTTGTTAATAAGCTGTTATTAAATTTCCATGTACCCCGGCCCCGTTGTTGATCAATAAATAATAAGTGCACAGAAATGGCTGAGTGGTCAGATTTATAACTAATATCAATTGAACATTTCTCGACGCAATCTTGAAAGTCAGACGAGACAAGGAAATAGTCTAAGCGTGCCATTTTATTAAAGGGGCCCCTCCAAGTGTACCTTTTGCTGTTGATATTACTAATTCTCCAGATGTCATGTAGATCTAAAAGTTCCATAATTCTTAAAATTGTTTCATTTGATTTTATGTTATTTTTGTGTTTATAGTTGTATGTATCTATCTCATAATTTAATGGCACGTTCCAATCACCACCGATAATAAAAGAAGTATTACCGAAACTTTCAACAACATTAAAAAAATCCTGAAAAAATTGAGGTTTGTCTGCATTTGGTCCATAAACTACAGCAATAGTCATCCTTTGCTCTTGTATTGTAACATCTAAAACTATAAAATTCCCCAAAGGATCGATAAATTCATTATTTACAGCATAACTAAATGTATTTTTAAAAAGAATAGCCGTACCTCTACTTGAGCTAGAGAATGAGGAAAATTTTGCATCAAAGCCCTATTCGGTCCTCCATTTGTTTTCTATTTCTTTTGTTGAGTGTGTGTCAACAAGAAAAGTAATGTCATATCTATCACTGCACCTTGAAAATATGTCTCTCCTCTTTAATTGATCTGAGTACAAACCCCTACAGTTTAAACTTCCAAATTTTATATTACTCATTTTTAGCTCTACTGATCAGAGATCAGCAGAGCTTATGCCGTGGTGCGGCGTCCGTCGTCCGTCTGTCTGTCCGTCTGTCCGTCCGTCTGTCTGTCCGTAAACTTTTATTTGTAGCGACTACTCCTCTGAAACTACTGGATGGATATTCATGAAACTTTACAGAAATGTTGCCCATGAAGTCTAGTTGATCCTAGCAAAAATTCATGTTGATGCAAAATCCAAGATGGCCGCCAAAGCTAAAAATAGATTTTTAAAATACAAGTTTGTAGCGACTACTTCTTGAAAACTATAAGTGATATTGATATGGGACTTTTTCTAAAATGATCAGCATGACATGATGTTGATCCTAGTCGAATATTATTTTGATTCGACCTTAAACATGGCTGCCAGTGGCCATCTTTGTTTACATAGAGTTATATAGTAAAAACATGTAGCGACTTCTCCTCTGAAACTACTTAATGGATGTCCATGAAACTTCACAGGAATGTTGCTCTTGATGTCTAGTTGATCCTAGAAAAATTTCAGGCTGGCCGGAAATTCAAGGTGGCCGCCACGGCTAAAAATAGATTTAAAATAAATAAATTTGTAACGACTACTTCTTGAAAACTGTAAGTGATATTGATATGGGACGTTTTCTAAAATGATCAGCATGACATGATGTTGATCCTTGTCGAAATTTATTGCGATGCGACTTTAAACATGGGCGCTAGCGGCCATCTTTGTTTACATATATATATATAGTAAAAACTTGTAGCGACTACTCCTCTGAAACTACTGGATGGATATTCATGAAACTTTACAGAAATGTTGCCCATGATGTCTAGTTGATCCTAGCAAAAATTCATGTTGATGCAAAATCCAAGATGGCCGCCAAAGCTAAAAATAGATTTTTAAAATACAAGATTGTAGCGACTACTCCTTGAAAACTATAAGTGATATTGATATGGGACTTTTTCTAAAATGATCAGCATGACATGATGTTGGTCCTTGTCAAAAATCGTTTTGATTCGAGGTTAAACATGGCTGCCAGTGGCCATCTTTGTTTACATAGAGTTATATAGTAAAAACTTGTAGCGACTACTCCTCTGAAACTACTTGACACATGTCCATGAAACTTCACAGGAATGTCGCTCTTGATGTCTTATTGATCGTAGCAAAATTTCAGGTCGGCCAGAAATTCAAGATGGCCGCCACAGCTAAAAATAGATTTTTAAAAAATAAGTTTGTAGCGACTACTTCTTGAAAACTATAAGTGATATTGATATGGGACTTTTTCTAAAATGATCAGCATGACATGATGTTGATCCTAGTCAAACATTATTTTGATTCGACGTTAAACATGGCTGCCAGTGGCCATCTTTGTTTACCTAAAGTTATATAGTAAAAACTTCAACTTTTAGCGACTACTCCTCTGAAACTACTTGACAGTTTTTATGAAACTTCACTTCACCTAGCTATCAAAATCTATCAGTAGAGCTTCAAGGTCATTGACCTCTTGTTAATATCTTACATAGTTTAAAAATAGTATAATTTGTAAAGATTTCATGCATGTTGAGCTATATTTAATGTAAACAATGTAACATGTGTTCAATCTGTTGTTCATAATTGTTGAGCTTCTACATGTATAATATAAATGATGGATTTTCATTGACCAAACAGTAAATTCTAAAAAATAGTGTACACAACAATGTCCGTTTTTTCTAATATGGCAACAACATTTTCTCCTCTGCATATCACACATTGTACTCGTTCGTACTTTGACTGTGTTAAAATCAGTGACTAAGCCATGAATATGTCGCATAATTTTAAATATTTGGATCAAAATTTTAACAAGGTAGGTCCTAAATGGTAATGCTATCAGGCTTAGGTTAGATTAATTCAAAAATGTGGTTAGTATAATATATATGATTCTAGCTGGCACTAGATTGCCTAATGATCTATATTTGTCTAGCCGTTTTTGAAAATTAATATCTATATCGGACAAACCTAATCGTATTGATAATTAAAGGCATTATATCTACACAACATTACTATAGCATTAATAATACACGATATAAGCTAAATTTTATTTGTGTTGCATATAAAAATTGTTAAAATAAATATACTATGATATCAAACTGCCAAAGTGCTCCATAGCAAATACACCAATGAAAAAACATATTTATTTGTCTATTTTCAAGCCCCACGTTTTTTTACTAGAACAAACATTATATCGGACAAACAGTAACACAATCATATTGACACTTAGAGAGATTACATTACACACAACCCTTGCTTTCTTTCAAGTTATAATGAAATGTATATCAACAAATAGTAGCACATATTAATAATCAAAATATATATATATTTACACAACTTTAATACTACACGAGGCCAGCTACCGAAGTTATCAAAATACTCCACTGTAAATATATAACGGTTACAATGACACCTTGAAAATCTACTATTATTATTATAATTATTTTTATTATTATTATTTTTATTATTATCATATGTATTAAGTAGTATCTAGGTACATACGATTCACATATTACGTAATGTTGATTCATGTTGCTCATCAACATATTAGTTATAAGAGTACTTCATATCGACACCACTAATAGTTACAATTACATAGATAGATATCTCTATTAATGTTTCATCAGTTGTATTGCATACCATATACCGATACCTAAATCGCCTAATCAGTACATTTTTTAGTCCAAATGTTTCACGTGAACACCGCTCAGATGCAAACATTACACCACCCAGACAGTTTCGCACCGCCCGACCGACCAGTGATTGAGTACAACCCATTGCGCGAAATTGTCCGTGTACCGCACATACCGCCAGGCGGCGTTCACACGAACCACTGTACCAACAAACAATTACATCCATCACAACCTGTACAATTAAATTAAATGCTCAATTAAAAATCTAATTAATTACAGCGATCTCAGCTGGCACTCTTTCTGCATTATCATAACTATTTATGCTTATTATTACAACCATGATCGATTTAATAAACTATTTAAGCATAAGCTCTATAAGCCCACAAAGTTTCATTCTTCTGCAATTGCTTATACATTCATCATGGAAAAACAAAACAAATATATTCAATGAATAACGTAAATCAAGCTTAAACATGAGTACTATTTCGTTGCATGATGTAGTCATGCCAACAGTGTCGTATATAAATATTTAACCTTATTGTAAATACATATACGCATACAAATCATATTTATTCGATTATCGACTGACAGGAACAGTCTCCTTGCACAGTACTGACCGACGTAATCACCTTTCTCACAAATGGCCGACATGGTCTATTAAATATCACTTGGTCGCTTTGTCACGTGGTTTTGTTTACATTATATAGTCTTGACGGCTATCAAAAATGTATATATACTACATATACTACTCCCAAAGCATGGGTAACTTATTAGCGCTATGATATTTTAGAAATTGACAAAACCATCGTGACAGAGAGATAAAGTATATATAGCATTGATATAAGTCAACGATTGTAAGTTGAAGCTATAGAAAATAGGTCGTACATAATCTCAACTCAAAAGGCACGATATTAACGTAGTGAGGTCAGCACGTGCTCCAAATGTAAATATACGCTAAGTGACAGACCCAGTTTATAAATGAAGACACGTGTATTTTACCGACTGTTGAGTTGTGATTATGTAGTAAATCACGTGCGGCAGTATGATTACTACTAACAAATGTGTAGTAAATATTACAGAGGTTCAACTGACTGTGCCTATACTTGTAAATGAATATATATGGTATATATAGTTCGGACAAAAGTTCAATATTGAATAATATACGTTGAGTATTTCCGTATACCTGTTAACATAATTACATATATATATTTTATATTTTGTAATTCAAATCAATTTTTATATATAAAAGTATATATAATGTTAATCACGTTTTCTGTGAATAGACCTGGAATATGTATTTAGTTATAAAGTCTAATAAATAAGCAAGTATTATAAATTAGTCTATATCGAGTGTTCCGATAAAATGCAAGAATGACAACGGGAGCATATACTATATTTACATAATATATTAACACAAAAACTTAATGCGAAAACTTAACGTTGGTTATAACTTTCTCATTTCTTGATATTTTTTCATCAATCTTTTAATATAAACCCATCATGACAACATCGACATGACCATACTAAAATATAAAGGTCAAGTCACACTGACGGTCATTATATGGGTTAAATATTCATTATTTAATGTTGGCTATAACTTTTTCATTTCTTGATATTTCTTCATAAAACCTCTTGATCATAGTTTCAGTATATGCTCATCATGACAACATTGACCATACTAAAATATAAAGGTCAAGGTTTACACTGAAGGTCATTATATGGGTTAAATACTCATTTTTTTCTCCACGAAAACTTACTCAGGCCAGTTAGTCAGGGTCATTTATCCAAAAAAAATTGTGACAGGCGACACACATGTTCTGCAGAACACCCATCTAGTGTTATTGTTTCAGTCCGTCCAAGAAGACGGTGAAATGAAATTCAAGTTTAAGCCAAAGTATAACATCAAGGACAGGAAAGCCCTGGTGAACCTCCTGAAAAGGCACGATCTGCACGGGGAGGGTGGGATACTCATGGACGACGTAGAGGAGAGTCTGCCTAAAGCCCAGCTAGCTCTCAAGAGACTTGGTAATAGTTCCTCTAGTTATGCATGGACTACCATAGTGTTGCATAGTGTTACCCTCATCTCTCTTTACTTAAAATCGACTTAAAATCACCCACACGTTCGGGCTTAGTTAAAGAGTTTCCAGTTGCCCTGTGTCTAAATTATTCATAGCCCTTCAGTCTTCACATTTCCTACACACCTGCATGGAAGATATTTAGACATTATTTAACTAGCTTATTATTTAACTGTTCTTGTATCCATTAATTACTATATTAATGAGACGTGCACTGTGAATTTATATTTGAAATAAACTGCTTTTGTAGGTGACACTATCCTGTACATCATACGGCCAAATGACAAGAAAAAGATCCTGTACTACAATGACAAATATTGCCAGTTTAACATTGATGAAGACTTCACCAAGTTATGGAGAGGTTTGTAACCTTTTTCATTAGTTTAATTACTTTAAACCTTTTTATTTTATATTGATTGTAATGAAAGTTCTTTGAACTTATTTTTAATCACTCTTGATGTCTTCCTGGGTAGAATCAGTACTAAGCAAATGCAGATAAAGTGTCTTGCTCAGGGACACAACGCATATGGTCATGGCTGGGATCGAACCCACAACAATCCTGGTTCCAATGCTCTACCACTAGACCACCGTGCTGACATGAAACCTATTCATTGCTTTTGTTAAAAAATTGAGCAAATAATCATTGTGTAGCGTTGTTGAGTATTTTGAAGAAGAATTCAGTTTGGTTATTCACCTCCTACATTCTCGGAAAATAACTGAATTTGGTTATTTACCAGTATATTCTCGGAGAGGAAATTTGGTTATTTACTTGACATTCTTTTCAGTGCTTAGGTTTCGTGTATTTCAGTACTTATATAATCATAGTTTTAGTTAATTTAAACATATTTTATTGTATTATTGCAAAAATGTTGGGCAGCAAGTTCTAACTTAAGTTCTGCACTTTCCTAAAAAATAGTATACACAAAGTAAGACAATTATATAGGTACATGTAAATATACGCAACTTACTCACAAAATAAGGAATAGAGAAAAAGTGGTGAGGAAGAAATACGGACTTCTAGGGACTAGTGAAGGGGGGAAAAGTATAGAAGTGAGATTTTGATTTTGGAAAGTAGAAAGTCCGTCAGCAACAGTTTCAGAATAAATCTTTGGCCAGCCTCTGTGTTTCTCTTATGTACGTTTGAGCTGCTAGTTTTAGTTTAATACACAACACTATTCTCCTGCAGGTGTATCTGTGGAGGGGCTAGATGAGAGGAAGATAGAAGATTACCTGGAGAAGCAGGGTATCACGTCCTTACAGGTAAATATAACTAGCAGAAGTTGTGAGGGGTAATATGGGTAATGTCATTTCAACCGATTTTTAATGTAGAACGTATGAACGAAAGCATTCAGGTTTTCATGCCCCCGCTATTCGAAATTCAAAGAATGGTGGAAGGGCATACAGTGTTACCCCTGTGCGTGCGTCCATTCATGCTTTCTTGTCAAAAATGTTGTCCGGACTCTAACTATCTTCTCCAAACTTGGTCAGATTGTATACAGTGTCTCGGGCAAGTTCGATAATCGGCCCCATTGCCTCAGTAATTCAAGAGTTATGTCCCTTAGAATAGTAAAAATGACGAAATTAACAATGTCGAGACTCTTAACTTGAGTAATCTTCTCCAAACTGTTCCAAATTGTATATGGGCACAATGGCTTGGCAGTTGCTAATTGCCCTCATTGCCTCAGTATTTTGCAGAGTTAAGCTCCTTGAAATAATAAAATTTATCAAAATTAATGATATCCGGATCCTGACTTGGGTAATTGTTATCCAATCTTCTCCAAACTTTATTAAATTGTACATGGGCACAACGTCTCGGCTAAGTTCAATAATCGGCCCCATCGCCGAGTAATCCCTACACTACATTATAAATAAAAAACGATAAAAAAAGTGTGTTTTTTTTCAATGAACATTTTTTTTTTTTTACAGACTCCTATTCCCTTTTCATTTGTTATTGGATAGACACAAATCACTCTTCTACAAAATCGGAAGGAGTCTGTCAATTTTGGGGAGGGTGGGGGTGGGGGGAAACTTGCTTATATTTCAGTTTTAGGAAATATGTAAGATTTCATCCATTACATATAAGCAAATATGACAATACTATATGCTTTATTTATACTTACATCCGTTATTTATTATAATTACTGACTTCCCAGTCAGAACTGACTAAACAGAAGAAAGAAAAACATTGCAGAATTACTTCATATTCTCAAATTTTTGAGAGACTGTTGCTTTCTGATTGGGATTTTTTTTGTTGCCACAGTTAAAAACAGTCAAGTTTTCAGTTTGGAAGAGGCCTTTTACACATTTGCGACCTGGGCATTCATACACAGTGCTTAAACATATAACATGTCATTTTCAGGATATTGGACTCAAGAAAATGGTTCATGTCCAGAAGCGAAAGAAGGGTAAACGCTCTTTCAAGAAGTTGAACGAACATTTGAGTGGCGTTCTACAGGACTATGGTGAACTTACCGCCAGCAAGACAGGCTGAGTCAGGAACTTACCGCCAGCAAAATGAGCTGAGTCCGTACAGCGGAGAACATATGAGATGCGAAGTTCATGGGTTTGAAAAGAATGATTTTACATGAAGTAATCATGGATGTTTCTTATCATGATGGGATTAAAAACGTGGGTTGCCTCGCAGAATGTTGAAGTCATTGTTTGCAGAACCAATAGTCAAGTCATCATAGACAACCACAGAGTTGTAATACAAGGGTGAAGTGAATAATAGTCAGTCTGATTAAACTTGTCACATAGTGGAACATTACATCAATAATGCAGTGCAGCTAAGGCCATAAAAAATTAATTACCTCGTTCTCAGGCCCGCCCGCATGTCATAATCACATAATGATCACTTTAAAGCTAATTGCCTTTTCATCATCTTCCTTATATCATTGTTGTCATTATCATCATTACCATCATCATCATCATCATCATTCCAGCTAATTACACTCAGTAAATGATTAGACTTGAAGATTTAGGTATATGTTCATGATGACATGGGTAGATAAAGATTTGATGATAAATTTAAACAGACTGACAGATAAACTGAATCCTTCAGGGTGTTAAAAACAACACAGATTCATGCGTGAGGGAACAGATGACTAGTTGTCAGGACTCGTAGAAAAATAACAATAGAATCTTGTGGACAGACCAATTATTTTTTTACTTGGTTCAAAATGTGTACTGCATTTGTTCTAGAATACAATAAATATAAATAAGATTGGAAAAAAGAAAATAAGTCTTGTAGATATCCTGAGTAAATTTGATGTTAAAGGTCATAATTAATTAGAAATTAATTGTGATGATATTTATTGTTGTATGTCAGTGTTGGAATTAAAATTGTAAACAAACCAATTTAACAAACAGTGATCAGTAGCAGAATTAATTACTGGTTCATGGGATCATCATGCCCAGTCTGTTTGGGTTTAAAGTAGAATACGGCTTAAGCCGGTTCTAGGATGAGCTTGAACCGGTGCTTAGGGAGGAGCTTGAACCGGTGATTAGGGAGGAGCTTCAACCGGTGCTTAGGGAGGAGCTTCAACCGGTGATTGGGGGGAGCTTGAACTGGTGATTAGGGGCGTGAGAAGTGTTGCACCTTGTATTTCCTCTCATAAACAGACTAATTAAAACTGAGTCTGCTACTTTTCTCTCTTGTTGCTTTGCCACATGTGTGCTTTGCCCCGTGTGGTTACGGAGCAAAGAATAGGGCCACTGTAGATCCCGTTGGAGGGGATTCCCGGGAAGACAGAGGGGTAGAACCCCACCAAATTCATGTTCATTTTATCATTTTTTGTTCACATGCTCATTAAAGGTCTTCATCGTCATATGACCCCTGCATTGTTTCAGGTGCCATCTCGCTCATATCACTAGAGCAGTGGCAGAAAAACTATAACGTGGCTCCAGCGTAAATGGAGTGTCTACAATAGAATATGCAGCAACTCTGCAGTTCAGGGTGAGAAGGTTCTAGGCCGTTCTCCATATTTTATCTCGATGTACATGGAGGATGAGCCTGGCATGTTCATTCCTGTTAGGCGCCATATAACCTTTCATGTGTTGGTGCACCTTAAAACCCCAATTGAATTCAATTCTTGTTGTTTCCAACTGGATGTTGTGTTTCTATTCTCATATACCAATCATAAATGCAGAGTTTGTGCATCAGGTGCAACAAATAACAATTTTGGCAACATCTTTTCACAAAAACGGTCGCATTACATCTAAATGCAATAAAGCTTGTATTCTTTGATGAACAGTAATCGATGTTCAGTGTATGCCAAAGTTGTGAAGTAATAAGCTATCTAAAACCCTGATGTAGATTGTCTCGTTTACATGTGATAATTGCATACACAAAGTAAGGTCTTTATTTTTTGATATTTGTTTTATAAACAACTGAGAGTCAGACAGAGAAGTGCTGCAAGAGGAGAGAAAACTGTTGTTGTTGTTTTTCTGGAAAAGCTAATTTTTATTTTGCTGGAAAGGTAAAGAGAATGAAATGTTTGATTACAATCTGGGAGGAGGTAGAAGAAAAAATGAAAAAATCTTATGTAAAAATATTTTTTTAACCCTGTTTTATCCTTGGTGGGTTTGTAAAACAAATAATCAAATACTAATGGCCTAATATGGATTTGTTGTAAAATAAAACACTTTTTCTCTGTAGACTATATATAAGAATCGCTTCAGAACATACACTGGAAATCTAAATTGTGTGTCTCTATATACTATTTTATGATTTTCCTTCCTCCAATAGTACATGTATATGATTCAAAAACACAAAAAAAACAACATTAGAGTACTGATAACCATTTTTGTGATTATATTTTATAATATGCATACTTGCTATATATACATATATATATATATGTGTGAGAGACATTTCATTTGTGTATAAAAGTGTATGTGTATTTAAAAAGAAAACTTTTACATTTTGTTTATCTGTATTTAAAGTGTGTTGGAGATGAAAAATAAAGTTTTATTTTATACACAAATTGCATCTGTCAGTACATGTTTAAACACAAATTTAAGAAGGTGGGTTGCACTTGCATAATTTACTCTGAACATGTTGGATGTTTTTCATACTTTCATTAACATAAACACTAAAGGTACAACTGCCTTCACCATGAATTGAGCAGCTTGCACAGCATTGTGGGAGTATGTCAGTTATCTCTGAAAACATAGTTTGGCCTGGCATTGGAATTTTGTATGATGATGTCGTATCTTGACTTGGCCTTCTCCGTACAGAACCGAACAATGAAACAACGTGTCGATTTCCGTAATCAGGTATTTTGAACGGTTACGGAAATCGACGACACAATTCCGATGGACACCGAGCTGAACGGATAAGACCAACCGATAATTCGGCCCTCATTTGCCTAGTTATATCACTAGTGGATTATCGAAAATATTGGAGTTATTCCACTCCCACACCATAATTTATGTGATAAAATGATTTTCAAAGAAACCACATAGCTGAATGTCACGGAATTTGCTGTACATGATAAGGCATTATAAAGGGGTCTAATTATGATTTTACTTTTTTGATAAAATGATTTGTATAAGAAAACCTCTCGTGTACTTGGACAGTGCATTTTATGACTCCGCAAAATTTTCTACAGGATACGCCACTCATGGCACAGACAACTGTACCACCAGGTCTATTAGCAGTCGAGTTCATGAAAGTTGTAAAGATGACATTATTCTTTTAAAATTGTGGTACAAATTAAAAGACTAGGGATATTGCATTAAAATATACATAGGACCACAGGAAGGCACTTTTGATATTGAACACCCACCCATAGATGCAAAATTGAGTTTAAGGAAAATAGGGTTCACCCATAGATGTTTAATAAACTGCCTTCCTGGGGTCCCCAGTATGTCTTAATGGAATAGCCCCTAGGTTAAAGTGTGTATGCAGACTTATTTGTATTTATTTTTTACTCTAATATTTTAACATCAAAATAAAAAAATTGCCACAAGTTTTTGCTTGTTTTATGTGGTTACCTTGAATTCCCTTGGTAATACTTATTATAGTTTTAGTTATACTGGCCAAAGTCCAGGTAAGCCTATTCAATAGGGCATTATCCTGTTCATCCGTTGTCAATCGTTCGTTCACTGTCTCATTCTTGTGAACATTGTAAGTTAAGTATTAATATTTAATGGTCTCGCATTTTCACCAAATGATTATATTTACTCTGCATTACAGAGTTATTGCCCTTGCTTGAAAATTAAATATATCCCTGCTAGGAATTACATTGTCTGTCGCATTGCATCCCAGCGTGTCGCGTACCATCGCATCCCGTTTTATTACTTAACCATAGGCGTAGGATATTTTTGAATGTTTTGGTGGAAATGAGTTTGAATTTTTTAATTTTTTTTCTGCTTGTCAAATATTTTGTCAAAAAAATAAGATTCCACTATGTTTTTAATTATTTGTCCTGTAATTTAACAGATAATGGTTTCATTTATTTTCTTTTTCTTTTTTTTATGATGAGAAAATACGTAATGAAAACCTCATAAAGTTACACACTACGAATTGTAAGACCTGATAAGATTACACTCCAATAATTTTACATAAGACTCCACCTATTTTGTAATTATTTATAATTGAGACTCTGCTCAGCACAAACTTCAGAGTATTTCCACGCATCCATGTTAAGGTAGTGATACCTATTGTGACTGGACACCAATGCTGGAGTATTAATCACCTTCAAATAATTTGCATTAAATTTGTTCTTTTGTTAATTTATATGAAAATACAGAATCAGTACCTTTTTTCAGTCTAAAAAATATTCAAACAGGTCAGCAAGCAGGGGTATTAATCACCTTCAGTGATAGCTCTAGTTTCAACTTGTAAAGGGAATAAATGAAGTGTCTCCATAACTACTCAACTGTTAAACCCTTGCAGATATTGGGATGAAACTGTTTATGTGTTTTTGTACTATAAATTGACTGAATAGGGTTTGGATGTTTAAAGTTAAGGTCATGCAATAATAATAGAAATTGTATCGTCAATAGACGGAGTGTCGTATTTGAGGTTGTGCAATTTTCACGTCCAGTCCTGCTATTTGGGGACCATGATTCACACAAATATTCTTGTTATAAAGTTGAAGGGACAATGTCCGTAACTTCTAGCTTGTATAACTCAAAATAATTACATTGATAAACATTTTCACAACTACCGTTATTGAATATTTATTATTAAAATAGAAACAAGATGTTTTGATGGAATTCAGTAGCAGTAAAAAAATACCGCTTGGTGGGTTTGAACTGCAAGCCGCCACTAAAATTACCTGCACAGGATGTAATAGATGATGGCACAATTCCAGTTGAGCTAGATGGGTAAATGATGTAGTGCAAGACCTAATGATCAAAACCTAATGCCTAATGGATGTCACGTGAGAAACAGAAATATGAATAATGCGGTCCCAGCTATGTTTGCAAGCAACAAATAAAAATAAAACTTTTTTTTTTGTTCTTCTTTAAATTCATGATTTTTGTCGAGCCCAGTTGCGGACAGCTCGACATAGTTGTCACAATGGCGGTTTGGTGTATGTGCGTCCGTCCGATCTTGTCATGCATAGAGGGATTTTGAAATTAGAGGACGATGAGTCTTGCGCAAAAACCGGGCCTCCAGCTCAAAGGTTAAGGTCACACGTAGAGGTCATGCAGTTCATGTAGTCCGATCTTTGTCTGGACTGTAACTTTGTCATACATAAAGGGATTTTGAAATTACTTGGCACAAATGATCACCATAAAGGACGATGTGTCTCGCACAACACCCAGGCCTCCAGCTCAAAGGTCAAGGTCACACATAGAGGTCATGCAGTTCAAGCAATCCAATCTTGTCCGGGCTGTAACCTTGTCATGCATCGAGACATTTTAAAATTACTTGGCTGAAATAATCACCATAAGAGGATGATGTGTTGTTCCCAAACCCAGGCCTCCAGCTCAGAGGTCAAGGTCACACTTAGAGGTCATGTGAATTATAGAAGACTGCAAGCAACAGTGACTAATATGGGTTTGAGTCAACTTGTACATCAAACAACAACTAACGGCAATACAACAACTGACTATATCTACACTGATCTTCATGAAACTAAAATATAGTATGGAGTGCTGGAGACATGTACATTTCGTATCATAAGCCAATATGGCTCTCAGTCAAAACAAATTAAACGAACCAACTCCCTAAAGTCAGATCAGCAAAAAGTACCAAGAAAATTTTTCACAGTGAAGTCAGGACCATCTTACTCACTTCAAGTCCAGATTCCACAGATCAACACCAACATACTGTTTACCTGGTAGACTTTTCTTTCAATTCTGTTTATTTTTTCTTTCAGATATTAATACAATATTTTGTACTTAGTCGACTCAAATAAAAGAACACAAACTTAACCACTGCACACATTTTATTTTACTTTTCCATATTCTAAGCTTCCACTGCTGCTTTCAGCAATATCTAACCTTTAACCCTAATCTCCTCACAATGTATATCTGTAAACTGGAGGGCTCGACATGTTGTCCGTGGGCATCTAGTATTACTACAGACTTATTTGGGTCCATGCTCATGTTTTTATGTACACATTTCACTGAACAAAAATCAGACAGTAAATATTTGCTTTTGCTAGATATATGCTTTACTTATGGAAAATGTCTCTTTAATTAAAAGTTGAACACTTCAAGGACATTTTTATCAGTGAAATATATAGAGAATATTTGTTGTTTTGAAGTGTATTAAACACATTTTCTTTCATCGAAGCAAGAAAACTATTTTCATGAGAATGCGAAGCATGAGTGAAGATGATTAAAATTTGGTCACTTCAAGAAACAACATAATTATGCCTTACAATTAAATTAAAGTTTATGCAGAAATATATATATTTTTTCTCAGTATGGTAAAATTGCTATTTTTTATTCACCATACCTTCAACAATCCTTGATCGATTTCAGTAAACTATTACTCACTTTTCTCCTTATTTTCTATATACTGAAACTGGTAATATGATCCATCTCTATTATGCTTTGTTTTGAAACATTCAGATTAAAACATTTCTCGCCTTAAAGTTGAATGACCACCCTTTTTGTAGAATTATCAATTAACAAATTTAACTCTTAAACATCATATGAACATTTCTTGATAATGTCCCGGAGAGAAACATATATTTAAAACAGCTACTAAGTTGTATGTAAAAATAAGTATTATTTGCATGACGTAGATACTAATGTTATCATTGCGTGACTGCACAGGGAAATGAGGTAAATCTTAATTGTATACCGGTAGCTGCACAACTATTGCCAGATAAGAGATAAATACATTTACCTGTGAATTAATTTACCTGTTCAAAGTTTTCTACGTCATCAAATAATAGGCGGGGACCCAAGCCTGAAAAAAACGAAAACGTTTACCAGGAAAGATATACTCCTGATTTTTTAAATATTAACAGATGGGGGTCTTGTACATATGAAACCACTGTATGGACTTCTGGTATACTTTGCATTTCGTAACAGCATCGCGATTTCTACGGTAACCCATTCGTACCAAGCCAATATATGAAAATCGCTGAACAAACATTCAAAGGAAAATAAAGAAATTTTCACACGTCCTTTTAGGCAAATACTGTTCCAGTATTTGAAACTATATGTGTATATGAAATATCAAACTACAGAATCAAGACCTGATTATGTTACACTTTACTAATTTTAACAAGAGTTATAGACCTTTTATGAATTTTGTTTTGTCCTGTGCCAGGGATAATGCGAATTTCTTGTGTTCACAATAACTGCAGTAAACGGTTTCTGATTTCCACTAAATGTTGTATGGTGTTAGGCCTTATACATACAAGGCCTTTGACAAGTCCAATACTGAGTAAAACTGACACTTGCTTTAAAGAGTTATTACCCTTGGTTATTGAAAGAATAGGCACATTTTAGCTTGAGTACACACATTACTTTAGTAAACGGATTCCGATCTTCACATTATTTATTGTGAGACTTTATATGAATATGAACTTTGACAAGATGACAATGAGCAGAATTGACACCTGCCTTACTGAGTTATTGCCCTTGATTATTGCAAAAATGCAAATTTCAGCTTTCGTACACAATACATTAAATAAACTGGTTTCGATTTTCACACAGTTTGGCGTGTAACTTTATATCAAACGGATTTCAGACAGGTTAGACGAGTATCAAGTTATTGCTCTAAATTGTCGAAAAATTCCATCGTCTGATTATTTCCTACTTTCCTTTGAAATATCATCAATTACTGTGTAATATTCTAATTGAACAAAGAAGATATCGTCCTCTGACTAAGTAGCGTGATTGTTTTCACGATGATTGTAATAAATAGCATTTGATTTTCCATGCTTTTTGGGGTAATATTATTAAGGTCTCGGTTTTGTTTGACAATGAGAACAATTGAGGAGTGGTTTACAAAGTTATCGCCCTTGATGTTTGCAAATATTTAAATTTCAGACTGAGTACACGGCAACTACAGTAAACGAGTTCTGATTCTCACTAATATTTAGTTGAAGGGTTTTGGACAATTACACTATGTGGACTTGTCACGTAGTTGTTTTCGAAGCATTTATATTCATATAAGATAATATTGTTTACACATATGGAACTAGTTAAGTATGACACTACTGTTTATAGACAAATTGTTGGAATCCCAAATGAGAACGAAATGTGCAACTCTTGTTGCAGATTTTTTTTTGTTTTGTTAGAGGTTTCAATTTTAGTCTTTTACCAGATACGCTTAGGCAGATGTAATTGAAGCCTTTTATTATACCTCTTTGTATATGGATGATATATTGGACAATTACAACCCTTTCTTTTCTTTACTACATATACTTTCTTTCCAAAGAACTTCACCTCAAAAAAGCTAATATTTCTCATAGTTGCTATATCTTCTTTACTCGATTTACATCTCGCGATTGAAACTGAGAAATAATAAGCCAACTCTATGACAAGAGAGATCATTTCAATTTTGACACTGTTAAGGGCACGACTAGACAATATTAAAGACAACCATCGAACGTTACCGTCCTTTCAGGATTTAGGTAGACGTCATCATAGGTCCACAATCTTTCCGGCGATCGCACAATCAAGTGGAAAGCAAAGCGGTGAACTGTAAATGGGTCAACCACTAAACATGCAGTGCGTTGCAAAATAATAAGGTGACAACCTCCTTTGATAAGCCTTTTAACAGTGATCATTACCCAATCTTTACCAGGATCACCATGTGACTCTGTCAACGTCTTAGAAAATAGTCTGCGATTACGTCATAATTTGTCACATGACCATAGCTAAAATATCAAAATGGTTATCAGAATCATCTCCGCGACCTGACACCATTAATGCCATGGGTCGGTGCTGAGTGGTAAACAATCGAACGGAACTCCGCTTACTTTGGACATTTTTGATGAATTTAGGTTAGTATTTTAATTTTAGGTAGACTGTTTAGAGCTATGAAATTTTAGAAAGTGATGGTAAGAACAAAAGCTATACTGCAACCCTATGGAAAACGCAATGGTAGAGACCATTTTGATTGTTTTAATGGCGGAGGGATATGCCAAAGAATACATTTTATTCTACCGCAGTATAATGCTGAGCAAACATAAGTGTTTATTCACGAAAATAAATATTGAATAAGAGCAATAAGCTTATATTTGAAAAGGTTTGCGTGACGTATATAGAAGGCTAGAAAGAATATAGTTATAGTATATGTATATAGTAAAGGGCCTTTTTCTGCTTTCTATCTCTATCCTTCAATACTATATATCGTAATGAATGCATGTGCTTCTACCTAAATAGGCCTAATTTTTGATTTAATATGGTCTGATCGTCATCATTCTTTTTTTGTCCTGGCTTCTGACAACTATTTGCTTTGTGGCTTTCTGGGAATTTCTATTCATATATACATGATCATTTTGTGTTATACTTATATTGCCTACTAATTGCTATTCATACTTCCTAGTTTGTAATGGGTTATAGCCTGGCTGGTCGAATTTTATTGGAATGAAAATAGGGTAAGAGTGAGGTATGACGCACTCTAGAACCTGGTTTAACCCCAGCAGCCTTTATGTCACTGACCATTCCAAGGAGGTACCCATATTGTCACTGACCATTCCAAGGAGGTACCCATATTTCAACCGTTTGAGTTTGCCATTTCGCATACTTTGCTCTTTTCTATCCTTGTGATTGGTGTTTGTTTCAAATACGTGTGTTTGGTTGATTGATTGTGTTCTGTGAATGTTATATTTCCTTCTCGACTTTTATACCATAATTTGTTTCTGACTCGAAATAGGATATGGATCACATTTAGTGATACTTATAGTTTTAAACTGTAAACATGATTCTATTACACTATTTAATACATTGTGTCCCATGGATCAAGGCGATACAAACCGTAGGAAAATATTCAAGTTCATGATGTGTTTGAGAAACGTTGACAAACTTCTTAACCAGAAGTTGCCTGTTCAATCAATTAGAACCTAGAATTGAAACTCAAGGTCACAGAAACACCAATGTTGGTTGGACAGTTAATGATCATATGTAACAAAAGTGCAAATTTCAAATAAATCATTTAGATAGTATTCAAGATGTTTTGGAGAAACTCTGTCAGACGTCATACCCAAACAATGACGTCGCTCATTCGCCTTCCAACGAAACTAGTCAATAAAAAACCCGTTATTTTTCTGATAAATACAATCAAACGTCTGCGACAAAATAGTGAACCAGTTTGGAAGTTTACAATTTGATAAGACAGTAATTGCAGTAACTTCTATTCTATTTTCAAGGTAAATTAAAGGTCCATAACTGTATTAAGAAATCTAAAAGCTACCATCGAACGGATTCTAAATATCTGCCAGTATGTTAATGTTATTAAGACTTCACACTAAACGATATGGTTTAAACCCTACACAATTCAAGATAGTTGTTGCAATAACCATATTTTCTAAGTAAATTAAGGGCCATACCTCTATTCCAAAATGGCAAAACAATTTGATGTATCATAAATATTATTAACATATACTGGTATCCTATTTGTATATAAAATTTCCACCCAAAATGTTGTTTAATTTTCAACAAAACTTGATTAATTAACATAAACTCAACACAAAAATTTATTTTCGTAGATACTCAGGGGCCATAACTCTATTTAGAAAAAGCAAAGGTACACATTGATCGTAAGGAAGTGATGTCTGTTTTATATAAGGCTTCACAGCAATTTTAGTTAAAATCCTAAATAAAATAAAGAAACCTTGCACCTAAGCTTTACCCAAAATGTGCATTTTTGTTAAGTAACTCAGGGGTCATAACTCTATTCTGAAAAGGAGAAAATCGGTCTTGCTCGTAAGAAAATGACATCTTAACGATATAGAACTTCACAGTAAAGTTGGTTTTAACCGAAAACAATTTACAGAAGTTATTAACAATGTGCATGAAAGCTTTAGCCAAAAGGTGTATGCCCGTCCCTCCCTCCACCCATCTGCCCGCCATCTTCAATCCTTAAACCGCTTTTGATTTAAAAAAAAATAATTGAAAATTGCATTCGGCATAAACAGAATATAATTAGGCGTGCATATATCTTATTTATGTACAAAACACAATCATATCGCTAAAATATAAACTTGTACACCTTTTTTCTTTGAATATCAATATTTTCTTATCACTTATGGGCTTCCGTAGAAAATGCGTTGGTATTACGAAATGCAAAGAATACCATTAATCCATACAGTGGTTTCGTATAGAGTACAGTTTCTGCTATTGATATGCAAAAAATCACGAGTATATCTTTCCGGGTAAACCAAAAGTGTTTTTTTGCACGATACGAGAGGTTGGGTCCCAGCCTATAAAATCTTATTCTCACTTTTCACAGATATTTAAAAGTGTGAATTGTAAATATCTATTAATTGGATTTAAATAAACATAAACATGCATGTTCATGGAACCAAACATGGCTGGAGAACTTTAAACTCTAACTGGCTTTACCATAATTACTTTCAAAATATTTAAAAAAAAAAAAAACATTATAGAAATGATGGATGCTCTCCAAAATGGGTGATTTTTGTGAAATGAATATATATGTATTTTGGGCGTTCTGTTGTAATTTTCGTCTCACTCCGTTTCGCCTCAAATTACAACAGAAACGCCCAAAATACATATATATAATACATCACCATGGTGATTTTACTTGATTTATTAAAACTTTTTTAAAATAGGGGGTAGTGAAGATTGCAGGTTTAAATTTTTTTATAAGTTTTGTTGATTTGTTATTAAAATTACATTCAAATAAACAATATTTCGATCTTGAATACAAAGGTGGTGGATCGTACTCATACACTTTACTAAAACAATTTATTACACACTTTTTAGACTTTTTTGTAAGGTTGCCATTGCTTCCTTTCTTCCCTGCTCTACTAGTTCTTTTTTTTGAGCTTCACTTATTTTAGCCTTTTTTTGTTTTGTGTCCTGTTTTAAACTATAATATTTATCCAACTCATCTAAAATCATCTTAAACTCTTGATCAGATATTTGTGCATCACTTAACGCTTTTGATATTAACTGCTTTATACTATTTAACTTAGCCTCTGCCAAAGTTTTTATTTCATGATGTTTTTGAGCTTTTGCATTAAGCTTGCGTCTGATAAAATTAATACAAACACCTGTAGCTCCACATACTATTGCTGCTATTTCTAAAGGTAACAAAACTGGAACAGCAAATCCAATCCCAGCCATAATAACACCTGCAGATATCAAGGTAGTGTCAATTCCATCTGTAATATTAATACCACGTTTATATTTTTTATAAAGTGACTGACGTATATCTCGTTCTGTAATTAACTTTTTTTCAATCTCTGAAATCTTTTGTAATCTATAATTTTGTCCGTCTTCCACTGGCAACTCAGGATATATACTTGGTGCTGTCGGTTGCTTCATTTTTTATTAATAAATAAAAATTTCAATTAATTCAATTAATAATGATGCCACCGTATTTACAGCGGTAGCGTTAGCAACCTTGCATACAAAGTTAACAACAGAACCAGCACCAATTTCTAAAGGTTTATCAAAGTTATCATGATTGCGTGGAATGATGTGAAGCGTTATACCATAATTTGGTTGTTCAACACCATTGACAGAAACTATTACAGTTACGTCACCAACTAATCGTTCACATGCTAAACCTATTCCCATAATCCGTCCACGGCGTGTCATTACATGCCCCACATTTGATTCTGCCCCACCATTACCAAATGAAAGTATTCTATTCAACACAAGTGGGCCCTTAGCCTCCGCAAATATTGTTATAATCCCATATTTAAGATTATCAACTCTATTTTTTAAATGATTAAACTGGTTAACAAAAGGCACAATTCGCCTATATAAATCTTGAACATCATTTATCAAAGCCTCTAAGTCTTCTGTTTTTTTAGGTCTTGTTGGTCCATATATACTCATTGTTTTTTTTATAAAAATATATTTTTTAAATAATTTCTAAAACACAACTCATAGGCAAACCGTGATTATTTATTTTGTTGCCATACTCATCTCTGACTTCTATTTTCAATTCAGTAATTGCACCATTCATAAGACAGTGATATTCAGGATAAAAACTTGTATATACTATATCTCCAAACTGCTTATTTACTACAGGCACAACACCTATAATAGTGCTTGGTGCACCATTGAAATAATTACTACTCGTATTAACTTGTTTCAGATGAACATATAGCTGTTTATAAGGAGCTAAATCAATTGGGTAATCTTCTATATTAGTACCTGTCAACCATTTTCTGTCTTTGAATCCCAGCATTTTTGAAAGACCGCTTGACATTTGTGTCTCTATTGGTGTATGTATAATGGCTGCACCAATTTGGACAATATTGTCCAGAATAATCTTTTCATTTAGCTTTTTAAAATTTTCTACCAAGTCTTGAACGTTTTTACGATTTCACCAATAATATTATACCAACCGATAGTGTATGTAAAACTTTTTAATCCAACGCGCTTAGTTCCATTTCTATTATCGATATACTGTTGTCAATTAATAGAGTTGTCTATGTTTGAAATTGTATGAAACATTTTTTTTAATATATATATATAAAAACACAAATAAAAATGATTTCTAAAGAATTCAAATATAACCCGGATGCTCACTATTCAAATACTTTTAGCAAGAAAGTGATAGATAAAATAAATCAAAACATAGTCATTACATCAGACGGTAAAGACTTTAAAGCATCATTTTCAAATGTCTTTGAAAAATACAAACTTCCATACGTCAAATCAGATGCTATAGTTCAAAGCTGGGGAACAGATTGGATGTTATTTTGGCAGAATCAGTTAAATTTTGCTATTTGGTGTGCGACAACTGGATGTTGCATTGATTTCAACAATCATCTAAAAGCTGATACTTTGGTTGGTTCGTTATTTCGATTTCATGTCTACTACCAAGTTAGGACAATATTATTTGAGATGAGTGTAGCAATGCCGCAAGACTCAAATTGGAATGCATTTAGTAACACATATAACCGAAACGCATACGAGAGAATATGCAAGGAGTTTAACGTTGATTTATATTCAGACTGGAGACAGAAACAAAGCTATAATGATGGTCTAGGAACAATTTATAATTACTGGACAAATATTGGTTATCATCCTTTGGTAAATACTGTATACGACAACAAAACAATGAGTTTTACAGTCTATGAGAGTGATAAAACATATCACATTGATTACATTGCACAAGGATCTGAGGCAGACAACAGCTGGTCTACTTTTATACTAGATTGTTCATCTGGATTTACAAGGGCAGGAGTAGAAAGAATCAATGACAGCATAAGAACATACTGCTGGGCAATTCTTGGTTCACAATCACAAACAAGAACAGATATACTTGGAACTGGAACAGCATTTGATGCACAGAAACAATTTCTAGCAAATGTAGAGGACGCAATAAATAGCCCCATCGACTTGCCCAGTCAAATTTCAAGATATGAAACCACCCTAAAATATGCAAGAAGTAAAGTAAATTTTGTCTATGGAAGTGGATTGTACATGACTCCGAGTAACATGGAATTAAGAATTGGAACAATACAAGACTACAATAATGAAATTGTAATAGCAACCGATGCACAAGCATTAGGATTGAATAATGATGTAAATGTAAAACCAGTGCCACCAAAAAATATTCAACCTTTTCAAGGCACCACAACAAAGAAATTTTTACCAGAACATTCTGACTTTGATAAATCAATACATAAAACTGTGGAACATAACCCACCAGAAATACAAAAAATAGCGATTGAACACGAAAATAACAAAACAACTATAATTGTTGGTACTGTAGTAATAGGTCTTGCTGCATTACTTATTTACGAGATTTACTAAACCACTCTTTGGCTGCCACATACAACAAACCGGAAACAAACACAAGCAAAGCCCATAGATTGTTACCAAGCCAATTAATAACATTACCTGTTGCAGATAAAAGCCATGATACTATTGCACCAATAACTCCTGGAAGTGCTGCAGCAGCTTTACCAGCTAGGTTGGCAAGAAGTTACTAAGATTAAGTAGTTGTTTTTTTATCCAGTCTTTTACACTTGATGAATCAGGCTTTGGGGTTGGAGTTGGAGCAGCACTTGATGTGGGAATAATAGAATTAATTATCACCCCAAGAATCATACCAAACGCAGTCAGGATACTAACAATAGTAATACCTTGCTCCCTAAACAAGGTTTTAATCCTCTCACCAAGAGTTGTTTCCTCATTTAACATTTTGTTTATTGTCTCTTTTATCCTGCTTACTTGATTACGAAAAGCTTTTCTATTTTCATTAATGACATCCATTCTTGCACCTCTCTCATCTTCAAGGTTTTTGATGCGATCGCTTATTCTTTTTATCTGGAATTCATCATTATCAGTCTTAGCTTGTTCTAACTTTTGTTTTTCTCTTGTTATGTCTTTATCAAGTTGTGTGAGTTTTGCTACGTTATTGGTAAGTTCTTCCTTGACAGTTGTCATCGCTTTTACTATTCCATCCATTTCACGCTTGTCTATATTTGTTTGTGTTTCAGCATCAGGACGCTCAATCACATCCCAGTCATAAAGAGCACTTTCCATTGACTGTGCTGTGTCATTCGCAACACTTGATAAATCTTTTAATGGGATAGCATCCACATTATCTGGTAAATCGTTTATTGTGCTCTCCAATACTTGTCTAAAATTTTGTGATACTTTTGTTTTACTGTCTAATCCGGTAAATTTAAAAACTGTCTTACCGCCCTTGTTCCCCCAGAGCCAATAATCCTGTTATATTCATTTACCAAAGAACCAAGAGCAAGAAATGTAAAAGAGCCTTGCCTGTCAGTTATTCTTATTCCTTTATCACCAACAATCCAGTATAATGTTTTACCATCATTTGATACTTTAAACTGGTCATAATCCATTTTGTCCGGTGCCATCTTATATCGTTTTCCTATTTCATTATAAAAGGATTTTACAAGATTTTTCTTGTATATTTTAAGTGTGGATTCTGCCAGCTCTCCCCTAAGTTCAGCAATATGATCGCTTTGATAAAGAAGACTTCTTCGAACCGGCTCATCAGGCACCATTGGTAAATCATCATCAAATAATTCATCATAATCATCTGGATCGTACGTAGGATTGTCAAACTCAAATCCTCCTTCAGCCATTGTTTATTTTATTTAATTTTAAAAAATATATTTAAAAAATAAAAACAATGTCGGCTCACGGAAACAAACTCAACCCTCATAGAAAACTAAGAGAGCCTCATGGTGCCAAGGGCATCCGCACAAGTGTAGTAATAACTAATAATCCATCAACAATAGACCAAAACCAGCAACTGCTTGTGAGATTTCCAAATCTAAGTACTAATGATGTAATAGTTCCACGTACTGCTCGTCTTGCCTTTGAAATAGAACTTAAAAGCAGAACAGACGCCAACGTTACTCTATTTCAAAATCTGGGTAGAACAATTGTGAAAAAAATGACAATAAGAATAAGTGGCAATGAAGTCATGTCAATAGATGACAGTGATATATATCATTGTTATGTAGATTTATGGAAAAGCCCTACTGAACGAGTAAACATAGCTTACCAAGGTATTGGTAAATCAAACATGTTAAAACATAGAATTGGTGCGGGAGATGCTTCCTCATACACCGGAGATGAAGCTATAGCAGCAGCTTATGGAAATAGATTTTGTATTCCACTGGACTTTGAAATGTTAGAAAGTCATATGCCATTTTATCAAGCGGGGCTTGGTGATAGGTTAGAATATGAATTAACGTTTAATGATTATAACAAAGTTATCAAAAGCAGTGATGCTGATGCATCTTATGTAATAAAAAATATCTGCTTGGAATTTGATACGGTTAGTGATGTTGAATTAGCCAGACAAATAAGACAGCAAACCAATGGTAAGATGTCATTTATGTATGATCGTATCTTGCGACATAGAAAAATAATAGCAAACAAATCTGATACTCTTTGGAACATCAACATTAATGTACCAGCACGGAGCATGAAAGGTATTTTAATGCTGTTTGAAGACCCAGAAAGAACAAGCACAGAAACCTATTACAACCCAAAAATTGAAAAGGTTGAAATGACAATAGAGGGAGTACCAAATCAGTTGTATAGTCAGGGCATGAGGGCATATCAACATTGGGATGAAATTAACAAATATTTTGCCTTAACATCAAAAAGAAACAAAGAGACAGAAATAGCAGCGAGGGACTTAAACTTTACCAGTGTTTCTCTTGAGACCTATTTGACAAAATCATATGCTTTGTGGCTTGACCTTAGAACATGTGAGGACAATTTATTACACGGCAGTGGAAGAAGAATAGAAAACGGCAGTGAAGGCATAACGATATTAATAATTAAAAAAGCAGATGCAGATCAAACTTTAAATATTTATATATATATAATACAAGATGCGCAAATCAATTTCGAAGATGGAAGATTCAAAGAAGCAGGATACTAGTTTGCAACAAAAATATCCTAAATATTCACACAGTGCCATTATTTGTGGGCAGACAGGCTGTGGTAAAACAGAGTTTGTTCTTGACATACTTGAACAAGAGTATGTTGGAGTTTTTGAACATATAATTATATTGTGTCCAACCATAGAGTGGAACGAGGCTTATAAAAATAGATCCTGGATAGGAGATGTGAAAAACCCAAAAGATAAAAAAAAAAAAATTGTCAATCCCGTGAGCAACGGTAAAGAAATGTTACAAGAACTGTTGCGTTTATTTTTCAAAAGATATGCTGGCCAGCCCACATTATACATCATTGATGATTGCTCCGCCACAAAAGAATTAACAAAGAAAAAAGATATGTTGTCAGAGTTGGCATTCTCTGGTCGCCACGCCAAACAATCAGTGTGGGTCATTTCACAGAGATATAATTCTGTATTGAAAGATTTGAGAGAGCAAGCAAAATGGTTGTGTATGTTTTACACCAAGGACAGAGATAGTTATGAAAATTGTTTGAGAGAAAATGATGTTATTCCAACGCTGGAAGAGAGAACCAGAATAAGAAAAGCTTTAGCAAAGACTAAATATTCCAAGTTAATTTTGAGGACTGACCAACCAACTGGTTATTGGGTTGAATAATTTCTACCAGCAATTCTTTTTTACAACAGCATTGCTTTTTGCTAATAGCAATACTAACAGCAAAGTAGCAATGTTAATAGCAATACTGACATGAAAATATAATGAAAATATCAGAAAATATAGTAATGCTGATAGTATTGCTCATAGTAAAGTAGCAATGTTGATAGCAATGCTTGCAGCAAATTAAGAATGCTAATAAAAAAAAAAGCAATGTTAATAACAATGCTATTAACAATACTAAAAATTACTAGTTGCATGAATATCGCGGCTGGTTGTTTTATGTTTTATGTTTATTTCAAGATAAAAAATAAAATTATTAATATAAAAATGAATGCGGAAGAACTATTACAAGATATGTCGAAAGTTTTTACGGAACGTGATGAATCAAAGCAACAAGAAACAAAAAAAGAAAGATTATCAGCCATAGTGGCTGGCGGTGGTAGTAGTCAATATTTGGATAAGGACATACAACTCACAAACATAGATGGCATGTCACCAGATGAAATTAACAAACTTTACTGCAGATATGAAGCAAGGCTTGGGGCAAGCATGACCAAGACTTTAGGCAATTCTTTTATTAACTTGTATGTGATGGGAGTATCAAAATATTTTAATGTAACCAATCCACCAAAGCTGATAGAAGATTTGGAGGAAGACCCATTTATTAATCATGCTTTGACAAGTGCTTGTTGTGAGTTGTATTACAGGTATGGAATATGCTTAGCACCATTTACAGCAATACTGACAACTGTTAGACATATTGATTTTAATAAAAATAAAAATATAGATAATATAAATGGAGAACCAAGAGAGTGAAGTTATATCTGTTGTTACACAACCTGTTGAACAACAAAAAGTAAAAAATCCAAAAAGAATAGAAGCTGGGAAAAAAGGAGCAGCGGCAAAAAAGGCAAAGCGTTTGCTTCAAGATGCTGCAAAGCAAGATGCTGCAAAGCAAGATGAAATAACAAAAATAACAATAGGTGAAGAAGAACCAGAAAAAATCAAAATAAACGTATACAAAAAATATATTCCACCGTGTCTGGTTTTAGTGAGGCATTGCTGGGTTGGGTTTGTATATTTATAACAAAAAATCTGCTACGCAACCTGTAGCTGTGCAACCTGTTCATGTTGCACCAAAAGACCCGTTTGATTTTTAATAATTTATTTAAAAAAAATAATCATATCAAAAAAATGGCAGCAAGTATTGACGGAAAACAAATTGTAAATATGATGTATCACGCAGGAGTGGAAACACTTCTAACTATTGGATATTCTGAGATTGGCAGAAAACTACTAAAACGACCAGCCCCTAAAGTGGATTTTAATATGGTAGATTTTGGGATGCTGTCTGTGGATATAATGTTAGCAATGGCTACAAAGGATATGCTGATTAAGCAAGGTATTATTCCTGCGGATATTATGAAATAATTTTAAAAAATATATATAAAAAAATGGCAAGTGCAGTAGCAATGATGATAGGTGGCGCATTAACAAATGCATTGGCGTTTAGCGGTTCAAATTATTTCTTTTCAAAAATGGGAAGTCATTCAGATGAGGAAAGACAAAGGCATGACAAAGCAGTGGAACAATTAAACGCATCACAAGCGGAGTGGAATAAAAAAAAGAACAGAGGGATTAGATTTTATTAATAAGCAACTGCAAAAAGAACATCATGCAGAGCAGACTTTTGATAATGTGGACCAGGCTATGAAACAGTATTATTATACAACTGGCAAACATTTACTTTTGAACCGGAGCCCAAGTTGAGTGATTTTTATACACCATCTCCGGATCAACAGAATAGAGAAATTACGTTTATTGTGGTGGGCATGGCTGCAACTGGATTTGTGGCGTATATATTGATTTCATAAAAAAAATTAGTTTAAAACTATAATTACTTTGGATTTCTTTGGAATAACTAAATATGTTTACTTTGAAATAACCTTTGGAAAGACTAAGTCATATGCATGATACCTATTTTGTTGTTGTTTTTACATGGTTTCAATCCAAGTGGTCGCATATATTATGGTGGTTTAGCACTCTTCTCTAATTTATCTTTGAGATGACCAGGCGCCCATACTTCACCGTTGTCTAATAATGTCAATACTATGGATGGACCATATTCAGTTTCTACTATTTTCGTATCTGTAATAGTGTATATTTTATTTAGTTCCAAGTCTGTCCATTTCTTTGTGCTATTTTGATATTGCTCTTCGAGCAGTTCATCAAATTGTGCAGTTGTGATATCCATTTTTTCTGTATAGTTATATAAAGTTTAATCTTTAGTAGAAAAAAATGGAAAAGATTTATTACAGCCCAAAAGGATTTTGGAGAGGTTACACAGCAGTTAAAAAAAATGTCAAAAGAGGCTGGTGTTAGTGAAAAAAAGGCATTAGAATTTTTAAAGAAACAAGCTGTGTGGCAGATTTATTTACCTGCGCCAAAAAAAATAGTTAGACCCAGGTTTGATGTTTCTACTAAGAATGGAGTGCATCAAGCTGATTTGTTATTTCTGCCGCATGATACTTTTGGCTTTGGTCGTGGACGCAAGACATATAAATATGCGTTGACTGTGGTTGATATTGCAAGTAGATACAAAGAAGCAGAGCCACTAACTTCCAAGGATAGTAAAGAAGTTGCTAAAGCATTTGAGAAAATATACAGTCGGCATTTGAAATATCCAAAATTATTACAAGTGGATCCAGGCAGAGAATTCTTGGTGCAGTATCACAGTTGATGGCAAAACACAAAGTAAATATCAGACGGGGCAGAACAGAAATACACAGAGACCAAGCTTTAGTGGAAAGATTTAACAGAACATTAGCTGAAAGATTGTTTGGTTATCAGTATGCTAAGGAAATAGATTCGCAAAAACGTAATAAAGAATGGGTAAAGAGATTACCAGAAGTTGTTAAAGCAATAAATGCGGAGACAAAAAAGCCTCCTCCTGTTGAAACAAAAATATTAAAAGATAATCCTATCTGTATGAATGCAAGTGTAAGATATTTATATCAACCCGGGGAACAAGAAGGTGGAAGACGCAGAGCAACTGATCCAATGTGGAGTGTAGATATTCACAAGATTAAAAGTTATATGGTGACGCAAGGTATAAGAGTTTATTATTTGAAATTACCAGCGCCACAGAGAGGATTTGTCAAAGAAGAATTACTTATTGTTCCTGCTGATACCCAAATTCATAAGCTTTTATAGAAACCATGTGCATCAGTTGTAATACCGTCTGGTGCTATGTATCTTTTAGAGTAAAATGGTGACAGTGATACTTTGTTTACTTTTATACCATATATCTCATGCTTTATTGAGCGTATCATATTCATTTCATGGGTGTATTTTTTCTTGTTAAACAATGCATCCTTGTAGTTTTCAAAGTTTATATGTTTTTTAACTACATATTCTTTTATACCCTTTGCTTTCTTAATAATCTTCTCATCAGCTCTCAAAATAGAATATAGTTTGGGTCTTAATCCAACATACTCATCTATAGCAACACCATTACATTCGTCTTTCATTTTACCCAATACTTTTTTGTTTGTATCATCATGCATTGGGTGATTTTCAGGATATTCACTTAGATCATACTCATCTTTCATTTCAGACATGTCTTTGTATGCATCATCTGTTTTGATGTCTACAAGCAAGCTGTCAGTATCTGTGTATAATAAAGTACAGTTATCTCCATACCTTTTTTTCAAAGTATTATAATACCAATCATACATCATATACTTTGATAAATCCAATACTGACATCCCAACATAGATTGGTTTGTTTAATGTTAATTTTGTTTTGTTTACATGTACTGCTGATAATTCATCTGAAATTTTTATACGCCTGTTAAAGTTGGGTTTGGCTATTATTTTTCTTATCTTTTCATTTTCAGAGCCGTCAGTTCTGACTAGTTTTATATCTGTCCGCTTGCGTAGATTTTCCATTGTCTTGCCAAACACAGAGTTGTTCATAAGTTTGTAAAAAGCTTTCTCAAAGTCTGATTTAGCTTCTTTCCTAAGTTCTGTGTTTAGGTTTATGTATGATTCCATCCATGGTTTTTCATTAAATTCTAATACTCTGTGTACTTTCTTTAGTTTCATACCTAAAGATAAATACAGTTCCAGGTTTTTATAATGTATCACATATTTTTCTTTGTCCCTAAGATTGGGAACTAGTTGTTCTGTATTTATCATGCTATTATTTTCTAACAGATCTTTTTGGTATTCGGACAACCATTCTTTTTTCACTGCTAATCTTTCCGGTGCAAGCGGATAGTCATTATGAGATTCATGGAGTTCTTTAGGATATTCCAAATCAACTTCTAGAAAATATCCCTTTCCTTCTTTTCTTTCTTTTGGCTCTGGCAACGTTTCCACCCACTTAAAGCCAGAATATGGAAGTAGCTGACTCATTGCCCACCCATAAAGATTGTTTGCATCAAAATACATTAAAAATCTGTTTTCCTCTCTAGTGTTATAATCAGCTACATGTGGATTGTTTGCTTTGGCATATCGTTTTGATACCATACTAATTCCACCACGCATACCTTTTTCTATAAATAAGTGCATGTTAATATCTGTTAAAAGTTCTAATTCTATTTTTGAATGTTTAAGTAAAGCATCCCAAGATAATCCAGGTGCTGTATAGTAATGTAAAGCATCAAGTTTGTATGCACTCATACATGTTTTTCTAAAAGTTTAAAACACATCTGCTAACAGAGTTACATCAGTTTTTAGATATAAATCATGATAGTCTCCAAGAGTTTTACAGTTAAACTCTTTCCATATTTTTTGAGCATATTCGTAATCTTTGAGACTTATACTTTCATCTGAGAGACTACTGTAAAACTTTTCTATAGGCGGTAATTGCGTTTCCTTAAATCTTTCCATACTGTCCATATATTCGTATGGATAAACATCTTTTCGTAAAAGTTCAGGTTTTAGATATAAATCATAATAGTCTCCAAGAGTTTTACAGTTAAACTCTTTCCATAGTTTTTGAGCATATTCATAATAATCTTCGTGATCTTTGGGCTTTATACCTTCATTTAAAAAACTACTGTAACACTTTTCTATAGGTGGTAATTTCGTTTCCTTAAATCTTTCCACACTGTCCATATATTCATGCGGGTAAATACCTTTTCGCAGAGGTAAAATTGTTTGTCTAAACTGATTTTTGGTAATTTCAAAATCAGATGTGTCTGTTGCATCAACCAATTTTTCCAAAGACGAAGCCATAAACTGAAAGCTATCCAAAAATCTAAGTTGTCCAGCACTAAATGAAATATACTTTTCAGCGTTGTTTGGAATGCATGTAATATTACCTGTCATTTTATGTATTTTTTGCATGATGAGATGACTATCATATCCTTTGAGGTTGTGAAATATAACAGGTATATGTGTTTTGTTTGGTTTTATTTTTAGTTTTAGGTTGCAGTTTTTATGTGCTGCACCTCTGTATTCTCCTGTAAAATGACAGTGATCTCTTACTTTACAGTTTTTACCACATTTCCTACCTATTTCATTTTCGCATATCCAGCAGTGTGTTGCTTTTTCATAATCTTCCTCATTTTGTTGTGTCATAATTAAGGGTTTTGGGTGAGCAAATATTTTATTAATGTTGCTCTTCTCACATTCTAAGAGATTTAAAAACTTTTCAACAACATCTTCACCTCTGTAAATAACAGGTTCTTCAGCTTTGCCATCATATCTGACAACCTGGTATCCAAAACCACAAGCTTCGTGTACATTTGTGATTTCAGATTTCTTTCTAATTTTGATTGATTGCGGTTTGATTATACTCTCAAAATCAGCATATATTGCATAAGGCACAGGCATCTGATTTTGATGATTTTTAAATTTTACAGTATTTTTACCTTCTTTTGGCATTTCTATTCTGCAAGAATTTTTGTTGATACCATCACAGTCTTCTTTGTGTTTGGTAAGTAGTTCTTTTCCAGAATAGCCGTGAAGACAACGATCGCAGAAATAAGTTTTACCGTGATGTTTGTTTTGATCGTTAAGTAATCTATTTAGATTTTTAATCCAGCAATAGTGATAATTTGTTGTTATTGTTTTTGGTTCGTTGGGATAATCATCAGGGTTATAATTGTCATCTATAATTCCTTCTTCATTATTTGGATCATCTTCATCTTCATTTTCTAAATCAACCTCAACGTCTTCAGAAATTGAAAGCAAGTTAATTCTTTCCATTTCTTGCGGTTGCTCTGATATTCTATATGGAAATACAGATACCCTTTTTCCTGTGCATCCGTAAACATTAATAGCAAGGTTGTTTTGTTTTTCTACTTTGGAAATTTGTGAAATTGGAGTGGGAAAGTCAATACCATCCATATTCAACTTACCCATGTGTTTGTTGTAACTAGATATCCTAGTTGGATTATTTTTATTAGGCCACAAAGCAGAAACCAATGCTACTTCCAAGCACTTATTAACTTCATTATTAACATTAATTATTGCTTTTTTATCAGATACTGCTTCAGACAAAGGAATATATGAAGAACCTTTTAATGGTTCATACTTTGCAAAATTTAAGTAAAACGTAACACAGTGATCAATCTCCAATCCAGATGCTGTGTTTGTAAATCTTTCAAGGCTCTCTTGTATATTTGCAGATGATTCATCGTAAAACTCATTTATTTTTTCAGAGGTTAAAATTGCATTTTGTTCACTGTGTAATACTGCTGTGGTGTATTTTTTGGTATCACCATCATCTTTGAATAAATCTACAGTAAGACCTAATTGAAACTTTAATCCATTCATCTTTGTCAGCTCTTTGCTTATTTGTTTTGTTATAATGGGTTTCTTATCACGGAATAGTTGTTGAGGGTCTTGTATTTCTCGGCAGATATTTCGTATGCTTTAAAATAGCCACACATTGGTTTGTCAACCAGTTTTAATTCTTCTTTAGATTTTCTATCATTAAGCTCTTTCAATTCATTTATAACTGTCACAGGATGACCTTAGTGGTATGGCTAACTCAGGAAAGAATCAATGACGGTGAATGCATTTACATAAGTTTAATGCAACTTTTAAAATATGTTTAATATATATACAATTATCTAAAAAAACAAGCGAATACACAAATGAACTATGAAAAGAATGTTCTCCTGAACGTTTAAGACGTTCTTAGTATTGTTATAAATACTGAATGTCTAAGACACTAAAGTGTTGTTAAAGCTATAACAATGTTGATCTAGCGCGATAACTGTGATGCGCGAGAGCTCATGAAGATGATGATGCGCGAATTCAATGGATGATTGTCATCAAATGCCTTCTGTAAGGGTTGATGACGCGATGCAATGATAGTTAATCTCCACTGAGATTGTGAATGATATTCCTCCAGTGAGGACTGGTAACGGGCCCACCTTGTGTCCCGGGGGTTGTCGTTAGTAAAACCTGGCTGCGCAGGTACGGGGACCGTCTCCACCGCTTGTAACGTTATTCGTGGAAGCTTAGCTCCACTCCTGGATATCCAAACCTAGATGGCTTACTCCAACCCTGGATGGCTTATATCCTGGATGGCTTATATCCTGGATGGCTTAGGCTGTAATTATACATACGTTTTAGCTGTCGGTTTACAAACATAACAATCTTGCATAATTATCATTACCCAAACAAATCATTATTCAATCAATATATGTAAGCTGTACTAATGATGAGTAGCAATGTATACATATTCTACAACGCCATGTATACGCTATGTACGTCGCTGTTAATCAATGCCCCTAATACATGTAATATAAACATGATCAAATAACTCATATATTACACTCACTGAGTTATGTTTGCACGCAATGTTAACAATCGTGTATTACAATCACTGAGTTATACGCCAACGTTAACTAATGCACCTATTATCCACTGTTATCAAATTAATATTGTTTTACAATTAATGATCAATTACAATAATTACATCTAATAAAGTAACTTCAAACTCATATGCTAGTCTAAAGTTATGTTTGAGAAACATCAATGCTAACCGGATGTCGTAACCGCCAAACAAGATGGCGCCGCCCACTGAATACAAATATACGATAAAAGTTTAATAAAACTACTAACCACATGTTGCCTGTGAAATTTGCCGTCCAATCTCTGTTCCAACAAAGTACTTTCGATGATCCCGGCGAAAGCTAGAAGACAATGGGTTTTATAGCAAACATTACGCCCAAATCATTATTTGCCCCGTTCAGTCCGTGACAAACGTGGCTAAATCTACAGTATTGAATCTACACGCGAGGCCCCTTATACAATTTTGCCGTTTAAGGAAAATATACCTATCCGTTTACATGCATTAGCACAAAACTAAACTTATGACACGGCCTCTCTGGCGGCCACTTAAAATGTGCACGCTTTTACGTGTTACATGAATAGATCATGAATATTGTGAAATTGTTTCAACTCGAACAATAGATTTTGGGTGTAACCGATACAAGAGCTATATACGACCAGTACGCTCTACCCGTGACATTTTGTGACAACATCTCCCCACTTAAAGAAAGTGCTACACTTTTAAAATTCAACAAAATGATAATTAATATTTACACGTTAAGAAACTATTAATTCTTCTGAGCAAACGAGCGACAAAACGTACAAGCTGATCGCTCAATCGCTTGAGTATGTTAACTATTACCACTGCAGTTATAACCTAATATAATATGTAATTACAATTTCAACACTATTCTACAATTGTACACTACCCTGTCGTAACATATACTACTATTGTACAATACACTGCAATACACTATTGTATTAAACCGGTCATTATGTGCGGCGACTTAAATGGTCTGCCCCAATATTGTCCTTTCCACGGTCTATTACACCGACTTTACGGTTGTTAATAACACTACTTCCTGTCACTACAAGAACTCCAACTTTACACATCGCATCCATCGCATTACCAGTATACTGTTTGCGAAATGGAGTAGGGTCTCTCGTTTCCCTAATCGGCTTTGCTAAAGTGTGCTTAAAGCTACACTGCACTGTCGTTCTATACTGGGTAGGTACCACTAATTGGTGAAACTGTCTACTACCACTATCTTCAAATTCTCTGTACAATAACCTATTCTTATGTACAAACTTACAACTACCGGACCCTTTACACTTCTTCACTACACCGTCCTTGGCCTTCACTTTACAAGGACCTAATGACTCGTCTTGAGTTTGTGCTTCTATAAACTCCGCTTTAGATATGTCACCTACGGCTGCAGGAACCTTTAATTTTCTATAAGCCTGAGCTTGCTTCTGAACCTGCGCTCTAGTCTCTACGGCATTACTTATGCTACTTCTAAAATCGGACATTACCGGAAGTGCTGAACCATCTATGTTCCCTATCGTTAAATCATACATCGGGTCATCCATACATAGTGCCTCTGTAGTCCCTTTAAAGAAAGGTGTATCTACATCTATTCTCGCTATTGGCACGTGCTCTACCGACTTATTTAACAACATACACGGTGACTGTTTACCTACCAACTGGTCATCCGTAACTAAACTACGCCTAACTACCACACCTGTACAACCTGTATCCCTCATTACAATTACGTCCGTGCCGTTCACTCTACCATCTGCCGTTGGAAGATTTGCATACGGAAAGAGACATGTTCCGATCTTCGTCATTACACCATCCGCTTTTACACAACAGCTACTACTCTCGGTTTTAATAACCGGACTATTACTACCTCTGCCTCTACCTCTACCTCGGTTTTGACCACCTCTACCTCTACCGAAATTCCATGGGTTGTTAAAACCTTGGTTCGGACTACCTACATGGTTGTCCCCTCTACTATTGTCACTAAAATTGTCTACGACAGCGGACACTTTCACCGCTTTCCTACACTCATGTGAAGCATGATTTCCATTACAGTGACGACAACGAATAAAAGGTCTACCTATGTTACCACTATTGCTACCTCCTCTAGCACCCATCGAACTACCACCACCTCTATAGTTTCCACTCTGGCCTTTCTGTTTATGATCGTCCCCTTGCCTATCTCTAAAAGTTCTGTCTTTCGACACTACATTATGAGCTCCACCTCTAGCCTCGGCAAACTGATCTGCTTGTGTTGCCATTTCTCCTACACTAGTAAGTTTTCTTTCTTTAAGAAATAAGAACAGATCTCTACTACAAACATTGAATAGCTGGTCACGCAACAAGAAATCTATGAGGCCCTGATAAGTCTGCGCTACCTTCCCTAACTCTAACCACCTATCTAAGTAATTTCTAGATCTACTAATGAACTGAATAAATGACTCGCCTTTCTCAGGCAGACACGCTCTAAACCGCTTTCTAAAACCTTCTTCAGTTAACTCAAATCTCTTTAAAAGAGCATCCTTTAACTTGTCATAGTCAAGAGCATCTAAACTAGGTAATCTAGAAAATACATCTAAGGCCTTGCCTCTCAATAACGCACTTAAATGAACTGCCCACTTATCTTTGGTCCATTCCTGTAACTCAGCATAACGCTCGAACCGTAACAAGTAACTGTCCATGTTATCTTTGTCAGCATCAAAGTATGGTAACTTCGAACCTTTTAACTTCCCAGAATAACTATCTTTCCCTTCAGTTTTACTTTCCTTACTATGTGTCTTAGCTGCTTCCAACTCTAAAGCTAACTTATGATCAAACTCTTTTTGCTCCCTTTCCATTATCATCTTAGCCTTAGCTAGTCTACCATCTGTTTCGAACCTCTCATGTTCTAACTCTTGCTTCTCCCTTACTATTCTGCTTTCATCATCTCGCGTCTCTTTAGCTAACCTGCCTTCTAATTCTAGCTTCTCTTTATCAGCATCTAGCTTCTCTTTAGCTAATCTACTTTCTAATTCTAGCTTCTCTTTAGCTAACCTACTTTCAAATTCTAGCCTATCTTTCTCTAATTCTCTTTCCTTAAGTCTAAATTCCCTTTCCCTAGCCTGTTCGTCTTTAACAAAGGTTCTAAGCTCCTCTCCAGCATACCCTAACTCCTTACCCATTTCCGTAAGATCCTTTATGGACGTCATGGTTATAGACATTGTGAACTACACACTACAATAATTACAATACACACGTCACTAATAATTCTACTCAACTAACTACTAATGGTAAGTCACTGTGTCCTCAGTAAATACCTGGGCATCATCATAGGACAAGTTACATACACATTTGTACCAGCGCTAACTACTAACGATTATGTGTAGATAGTATCTAGCTTCCACAAAACATATGCACTACATAAAATATCTTAATTTGATATTGGACATAAACCTTAAACAATCATAGAAATGTGCATAACATGTACATGTATATTTACTTCTCCCATCAATATAAGTATACTCGAGTGTCACAACATGAGTAGAACGTCTTGTTCGCCAACCTAATTGGATACTATATGTATATCAAGGGAGGTAAAAACAAACACCCAAATTATTGAGCAAAAGTGCCTCAGACCCACTCGTGTAGACCACTGCGACCTCGCGCCAAGGAAAGAACGGACAAAACAACAGTTTGGACTCACCCTACCCTTGTCGTGTCTTGACTTGTCTTCCAAGCTGTGGCCGTGATCGTCGACAGTCGCCTTGATGGATCAGAGGGTGGTACACAATTCTAAAATAATAAGTAGAGATTTAGTATATCATAATAAAGATCACTTATTGATTCTTTCCCTCCGTAGTCGCCCAAAATCCCACTACTCTGAAAACCAGTTGTCACAGGATGACCTTAGTGGTATGGCTAACTCAGGAAAGAATCAATGACGGTGAATGCATTTACATAAGTTTAATGCAACTTTTAAAATATGTTTAATATATATACAATTATCTAAAAAAACAAGCGAATACACAAATGAACTATGAAAAGAATGTTCTCCTGAACGTTTAAGACGTTCTTAGTATTGTTATAAATACTGAATGTCTAAGACACTAAAGTGTTGTTAAAGCTATAACAATGTTGATCTAGCGCGATAACTGTGATGCGCGAGAGCTCATGAAGATGATGATGCGCGAATTCAATGGATGATTGTCATCAAATGCCTTCTGTAAGGGTTGATGACGCGATGCAATGATAGTTAATCTCCACTGAGATTGTGAATGATATTCCTCCAGTGAGGACTGGTAACGGGCCCACCTTGTGTCCCGGGGGTTGTCGTTAGTAAAACCTGGCTGCGCAGGTACGGGGACCGTCTCCACCGCTTGTAACGTTATTCGTGGAAGCTTAGCTCCACTCCTGGATATCCAAACCTAGATGGCTTACTCCAACCCTGGATGGCTTATATCCTGGATGGCTTAGGCTGTAATTATACATACGTTTTAGCTGTCGGTTTACAAACATAACAATCTTGCATAATTATCATTACCCAAACAAATCATTATTCAATCAATATATGTAAGCTGTACTAATGATGAGTAGCAATGTATACATATTCTACAACGCCATGTATACGCTATGTACGTCGCTGTTAATCAATGCCCCTAATACATGTAATATAAACATGATCAAATAACTCATATATTACACTCACTGAGTTATGTTTGCACGCAATGTTAACAATCGTGTATTACAATCACTGAGTTATACGCCAACGTTAACTAATGCACCTATTATCCACTGTTATCAAATTAATATTGTTTTACAATTAATGATCAATTACAATAATTACATCTAATAAAGTAACTTCAAACTCATATGCTAGTCTAAAGTTATGTTTGAGAAACATCAATGCTAACCGGATGTCGTAACCGCCAAACAAGATGGCGCCGCCCACTGAATACAAATATACGATAAAAGTTTAATAAAACTACTAACCACATGTTGCCTGTGAAATTTGCCGTCCAATCTCTGTTCCAACAAAGTACTTTCGATGATCCCGGCGAAAGCTAGAAGACAATGGGTTTTATAGCAAACATTACGCCCAAATCATTATTTGCCCCGTTCAGTCCGTGACAAACGTGGCTAAATCTACAGTATTGAATCTACACGCGAGGCCCCTTATACAATTTTGCCGTTTAAGGAAAATATACCTATCCGTTTACATGCATTAGCACAAAACTAAACTTATGACACGGCCTCTCTGGCGGCCACTTAAAATGTGCACGCTTTTACGTGTTACATGAATAGATCATGAATATTGTGAAATTGTTTCAACTCGAACAATAGATTTTGGGTGTAACCGATACAAGAGCTATATACGACCAGTACGCTCTACCCGTGACATTTTGTGACAATAACATTGTCTCGTGATTTAGCATATTTCTGATTTTGCTCATCTTGCAATTTATCATATTTCTGCTTTTCTCGTTTACGTTGTTTCTTAGCACGTCGTCTCTTAAGTAAATTTTCTAATGTTTGAGATTTAACCTCTTTTGAAGTTTCCTTTGGTTTTAATGCATTTATACCGTTAGATAGTGTTTGCTTATCTATTACACCTGTATCATACAGGCGTATTAATTTTTTTATAGTCTCCTCGTTTTCCATACTTTATTTGTTATATATTTAATTTTGTTTTATTTAATATAAAAATAATTATATAAAAAATAGACAATGTAAAGTAATGTTTGTCAATTTCTTAAAATTGGATTACATAATCCATGTAAAAGCAAGCCAACAAAAAATTCCGATTATTGCAGTTTGCATAAATATAGATTAAAAACAAGTCATGTGTTACCGTGCCTAAAATGTAAAAAAGGCACTTCTGCAAGATATCAAGTATGTGTTGGTTGTGGTGCTCATTCGATTAGAATGAAACACGAATACTGGAAGTTAAAGTCGTACAACGCTGAGTGTCTCCGATTTAGATGTATTGAGGTTTAAAACATATTTTGTTAATTTCGTGTTTATTAAAATTCTGATAACAAATCAACAAATTTGTTTTATATTAAATAAAGATTTTATATTTTTGGGGTGTAATTTTGATAACTTATAAAAAAAAAATTAAACTTGCAATCTTCACTACCCTCTATTTTAAACAAGTTTTAATAAATCAAGTAAAATCACCATTTCATGGTGATTTATTATATATATGTATTTTGGGCGTTTCTGTTGTAATTTGAGGCATAAAGGTATGTATCGGCATGGATTTATATGTACATGTAGATCTATGGTATGGGGTTTAATGTCACTTTTAACATATCAGGACGGTGTCTATGTAGCAGTGAGCTCAATGCCCAGTTTTATAGCGCTGGAATATCAAGCTTTAGACACACGGCAAGATACCCTACCCAGTCACATTATATGGACACTGGGCTGACCAGTGTTAGCACTACCCTTTATGTGCTGCACTTGGGTCAATATCTGCAGGGCCTTAGTAGCCTATATATTTCAATTTTAAGCCCAGTTATATGATAAAATTAAAAACAAAAACAGTTTGAGTACAAAGCAATGTAAATATAAAGGTACTGCTTTATAGCACAGCATCTCCATAATTAATCATGTTTGTAAGTAGCATCATTATTTTATTCAGAGACACCATTTCTAATGGATGACGATGATAAAGCTTCATTATATATTCGTACACAGACACATTTTCATAGCTAAGCAAGCGCTTTATTACAAACTGTCCATGCGTTTGGAAAGGCCCCGCAAGCGTCTTTAAAACGCTGACTACTATGGTGGACGTGTTGGAGATTTCTTGAGAAAAAGCCGATAAACATTAGATAAAATTCGTATAATTCTTAATTGACACAATACAAATAAGTGTTAGGAATGACTGATATACCACAGATAGCACTGGTGTCCATATTTGCCATACTGGTGCGCTGGTGTGTCTCACTGAGTGGATACTCTGGTAAATATTGTACAATTTCCCAGATACCAAAGGGAGGTAATCTGAATCCGGAAGTTTTTAAAATTGAATTTCGCGCAAATTTTATAGTTGATGGCTACAGACAACTACCACCTAAAAATAAACTTATTTTCATCTTTAGCACCAGATAATTGTCTTGATCTTTGGTATCTTGAACCATGGTTGAATATCTTGAGTTTGTGGAGATCATAAGTTTGTGGATGCCATTAAAATGTTAGACCACTCATACGATCATGGCCTCACGCGAGATTTGCAGCTGTCAAAATGAAGTCAAAGGTTGTGCCATCATTTGTGTACAGTCTAAGAAAACATGCATTTCTGACAGGTCAAAAATGTCAAGGTCAAAAGAAAATTACATGCTTTAAATGCATTTACACAAAGGCCTAAAAAAAAAAAATTGTGTGGTTCTGGTAACATGTTCAAAATTGGTAGGTAGGGTAGGTCGGATTTTTTTTTTTTTTTTTTTTTTTTTTTTATGAACGCAAAGAAGATGCACTGAATTATGAACTATATTTTTTTCGAAATTGACCAAAAAATCGTCCGGTTCGGCGGGTATTCGTAGGTAGGGTCGGGTTACCCGAACCACACAATTTTTTTTTTTAGGCCTAACTCAAAATGTACACCACAAGAAAATCCCCATAATTTAGTATTTTCAGGGAGTAAGTATACGGGGAGGAGAACTGGCTTCAAAAACGCACTAGTTTATCGATTTATGTTGTCGCGCTAGAACGCCGCCATTTACTATTTTATTGATACAGGTAAATCGATCGTAAGCGTGAAAAGTTAAAATTTCAGCCAACATCTCAAGTAAGGCAGTTTTTACAGCCTCATTTTACGGCTTTCTGTCATAATCAACATCAGGAAATTACCTTCTTGACAAAGATAAATATGACTACTATTCACTTTTTGTTATTATTAATGCCTAATATAACCCTTACTTCGTATCTCGTTTGCAATAGCTTCACACCATTTTTAATTTGAAAAATTAAAAATTTTCAGCTGATATCTCAAAAGGCACATTTTCATCACCTCTTTTTAGGCTTTGTCTTATAATCACCACCTTGAAATTACCTTCTTGACAAAGATAAATATGTCTACTATTCACTTTTTGTTATTATTAATGCCTAAATAACCCGTAGTCTCTTATCTCGTTTGGTAAAATGTGCTTTTATACATGCAAACAAATACATGCTCTGTATCAGAGGACACAATGTGAATGAATACAGGGCAGTCAATCTGCCGATTTTGTGTCCGGTAACTGGACGCATTCCCCACTCCAAAAAGTATGTTTTTTCCCCTATTTCAGACTCAAAAGCCCCCCTGAAAAAAAAAAGAATATAAAAAAAACACTTTTGGTATGTAAAATATTGAGTACAAGCTGTATTTAATACAAATAAAACATGTAGATTATTTAAAACAATGATTTTAATCAAAATTATGGCCACAAAATAATTCCCCCGTTTCTGATAAAGCATGCTAAAAATTCCCCCACCCAAGGGTATGGGTCGCAGTCCCCCAAAACAGATCGACGGCCCTGGAATAATACTTATGTTTACATTTGGCACCTTTATTGAGTTTGTAAGTTTAATAATTTATAAGAATTTACTTTTTTCACGCACGCGCGAAACAAAGGGTAGTAGTCATTTTGACGCAGTAGTGAAACACACGTGCGACAACATAAAACGGCAAAACGATCCGTTTCTACTCCCCGTACAGGGCCCTCACGCTACTTTAGGGGAAGGGGCCCGCAGCCCTCAGAAGGGGGAATTTTTGTAACTGGGTGGAATTTTTACAACAAATAAAAAACTCTGTTTGATTAACACGTTTCACTTTATTAACATACATTCGTCAACCATCTGGTTCTTTTTCTGATAAAAAAACTCCACTTAATATCCATCAATGGCATGTTTTCATCGGAGATCCAAACGTCCTGTGCACGATAAACAGTCTAAAACCAGTCTAATAATAATCAAAACGTCTTTTTCAAACCGGTAAACACGACATCGTGAGCATATCGTCTTGAAAATCGGATTTTTTTTTTTTTTTTTTTTTTTTTTTACGAATTTCTGAGGGGGAAAAATATCAATTTTTGGGGGAAAAAAAGATACTTTTCAGGTGGGGGACTGCCGCCGAATAACGGCGGCAGAAATGACCAAATGAGGGCCCTGCCGTATACTTACTCCCTGGTATTTTACATCAACACAAGCATTTGCTGACATTCCCAACTACACATGTGACATCAAGTTAAAATGTTAAGGCCAATGCTTTTGCAAAGTTAGCTTTACAGTAATAGTTTAATTGGTGCATTTATATAATACACGTCTACGAACGCCGTCCTCCGATGTGCATAAGCGTTTGCCTTTTTTATGTGTGGACTTTCCGCAGAGATTCTCTGCGCTAGACATAAACAGTCAGTTTAAACTGATACACTGAATTTTATAAGTGTATAACTTACCTAAAGTGAAGAATGATCCTACTTTATCTATTTCACATTAAAAGTTTAATCCAAATTTTCTTTTTTGCTAAGTAATATGTTAGTTTAAAACTACATGTATGTATTGTTTACCTTTCAAACGGCTGTGTAAACGATTACGTGACTCAATCTGAATAATGCATCCAATAAACACTGGGGCGGAATGTTTACAAGGAAGAATTTTACAAGTGTGAACGTAAAGTCGCTGTTTGCTGTTAACTTCAAGAAATATATTCTGGATCATTTTGTATACATCGGAAATCAAATATTGATTGCCAGGTTATGGCCTTGTTTCTTTTTGCAAAGTAATTCTAACATGTTCATGGTTAATAAAAGCCTTTCCGTTTGCATTAGTAGAAATGTAGTTTTTCTAAAAGGAAACTAATATTAGTATCTCAACATTTTGGCAATGGAAAATTATGAATTATTACATTGTTGTATTACTATTGATGAGCTGTTGATGGTTTACAGGTGCAGGGAAGCCTCCAATGTTTGGTGATTATGAAGCACAGAGGCACTGGATGGAGATATCTGTCAACCTGCCTGTAGAGGAATGGTAAAATCTAAAATAAATTCCTGTATCTTCTTACAACTCCTTCCACATTTTTAACTGGCTAGGATTGAAAGGCATACTTTTGATCATATCAGGTTATTGCAGTGGTGATCTATACCTCACTTGGAGTGGTGGATCTATACATCTCTTGCAATGGTGGATCTATACCCCACTTGTAGTGGTGGATATATACCTTACTTGCAGTGGTATATCTATACCTCACTTGTAGTGGTGGATCTATACTTCAATTGCAGTGGTATATTTATACCTCACTTGCTGTGTCTGATTTATACCACTCTTGCAGTGGTAGATCTATACTTCATTGCAGCTGTGGATTTATACCACTCTTGCAGTGGTAGATCTATACTTCATTGCAGCTGTGGATTTATACCTCTCTTGCAGTGGTGGACCTATACTTCACTTGCATTGGCAGATCTATACCTGTCCTCACTTGCATTGGTGGACCTATGCCTCACTTGCAGTGACAGATCTATACCTCACTTGCATTGGTGGACCTATGCCTCACTTGCAGTGGCTGATCTATACCTCACTTGAATTGGTGGACCTATACCTCACTTGCATTGGTGGGTCTATACCTTACTTGCCATTTTGGACCTATGCCTCACTTGCAGTGGCAGATCTATGTATGTATTACCCAACTTGCACTGCAGTGATGGATCTATACCTCACTTTTAGTGGAGGATCTATACCCCACTTTTAGTGGAGGATCTATACCTCACTTTTAGTGGAGGATCTATACCTCTCGTGTAGTGGTGGATCTATACCCCACTTTTAGTGGAGGATCTATACCTCACTTTTAGTGGAGGATCTATACCTCTCGTGTAGTGGTGGATCTATACCTCACTTGCAGTGTTGACATCAGATATAAAAAAGTGTGAGCTTGAATAAGTTGCTATGTGCAATAGTTGATAAGTGTTTGGAGGGCATATTGCAAAGTTTTATGAAAGAGAGACTTGAGACTTTATGAAACAGTTTGAATATTAACACAGTCAGTGTGTACTAGTTTGCTGTCGACATGTTATTCCTGACCTGTCTTTCTATTTAATTCAGGTATCACAACTCTAGCAGGAATGATTTGATGTACTGGGGGCTGGATTATCCCCCTTTAACTGCCTACCACAGTTACCTGTGTGGACTAGTGTATGTATAACAGCGTAATTACTAAGTACTCTGTCCTGTTACGGGATAACATTTGTGTCCTGTTCTGAGATAACATTTTCAAAATAAGTTAGTTTGCAGTATTAAATTTACTTTTAAATAATTGTTCAAAAACTAAAATAATAAATAACTTACTATTTAGTTTAAACACGAGGACATCTTTAATTTCTGGCTGATTTAGATCGAGTAAAAAGGCTGTTTACTTTTTTTAATGAAATTTTGTTTAAAGGAAATTGAGGCGATCTGGAAAAGTAATTAGTGTCAATCCAGATCAAAAAGAAAACTGTCATAGTTTGCTTGAGTTTTGTATGAAATGTGCACATACAGTGAACTGAGCTGCATGTCAATTATTATGTATGAACGTTTTGTCTGGAAAACTTAACGAGTCAGTTGTTTTTTGTTTCTAAATCATAAGAATTCCTATTGGGTTATTCCAAAAAATTATACTTAAATCATAGAACAAGAATTTATTGGCCTTAATGCATGTTATGAATTAATGTTAATAATTTCTACAACAAAAACATTCCAGTTGTCAGGTTTTGAAGACCAAACTATTTTATTAATATGTCTAATTATTTGGACTGATCATGGCATATGCACATTGAATATGAAACCGAAACACGTTCTGATGGTTTGTGTATTTGGATTGACATCCATAATTCTATGAGATGCATTGATTAACATCCATAATTCTATGAGATGCATCCAGTCCCTTTAATTTTGACGTTTAATAAGAAAATTATACTAGTTGTACATTTATGGCAATTTGGAATATTTAATCAGTTTCCTTATCTGTGCAGAGCCACGTATGTGAACCCTGAGTGGGTAGCCCTGAATCAATCGAGAGGACATGAAAGTTATCAACACAAGTTGTTTATGAGATACACAGGTACGCTGTATACTGTAGAACATGTTTGTAGAATTACTATATTTATAGTACATTGATGGCTAAGTGAATCTGGAACGTTCATTCCTGTTGGTGTGCCGCAAAAATTCAAATTCAGCTCAAATTGACCACTTTGAAAGGATAACAGCAGACATTGAAACATCTAAGAGAAGGTTATTTAACGATTGCTTACTGAGATGACATACAGTTTTCGTTGTGTAAACTGATTACCCTCAACAACCCTGGCTGTTTTAATTTGTGGACAAATCAGTCTAATCATTTCTGCATTGCAGCAATTGATAGAAGTTCAACATTTTCAAGGTGTAAAAAAAACATTTTATATTATGTTGTTCATAGAATATAATAAAAATTACGAGAAATGGTCAACAAATATATGGCAATACTTAAAAATATATTTGTTTGCTGTTTCCCGAACCAGGATTTTATAAGTGAGTAGGTAGGTGAATTTTTTTTTTTGCCAAAGACAGTAAAAAACATTAAAGAAAAATATACTAAAAACAGCAAAAAAATAGTTTTTGTTAAAGAATTGCTATAAAAAGTTTTGGGTAGGCCCCTTTTTGGTGGGTAGATAAGGAAACAGCAAACCAACGATTTTTTATGGTCGCTCTAATTATGTTTTTGTATATTCTTACAGTCCTCCTGGCTGATGTACTTCTCTTCTTTCCTGCTGTGTACTGGATATTCTCGGCCAGAAAACCACATCCTAAAGATGCTGACACTACAGTACGTATTGATGATTTATTTTATGTTTTTTATGAACTTTTATTTTCCATTTACCTCAAAGTGTCAGGGAGAGCTAGAAACACCCAGTTTTGCCAGATTCTATTAATAATGAAACACATATCAGACTTATCCCATCTTATATGTTTATTAAACAATGCAAATACATAAACTTACAAATACAAAATTAAAATACTCGAAGTTGAATATGCTTCAAGTGATTATTTAGTTCGAAACTCGTCATTCAATTCAAAATGGCAGAAAGGATGACAGTAACAAATACGAAATTGTTTGCCCGGCTAATGGTGTCATCATTTTTTTATATTTAAATATGCATACCTGATGTAAAGTTGCTTTTACACTGACTGTAACGATTCCATATTGTTCACTTCTATTAGGCAAAAAACCAAAAACCTCTTTGTCCTACCCTATTTTTTTAGAGCATGCAATAGGAAACACACCTATTTTTTTTTTTGGCCTTAAGTCTTTATATGCAGCGGGCATTATTAGAAAATTCAGAGCTTTTATAATGTCAGCACAACTCTAGCACCTTCATTTATTATTTGATCTTTACCGAACTGGCACAGATTGGTTATATCAATGAAAGCTCGAACAAGTTAGAAAAACAGCCAGATCGGATTAGTTTCACCGGAGTTATGGCCCTTGATTTGCTGAAAAATGCATATTCTGTCTTGTGAACACTCTACTCTAGTACCTTTATTTATTATTTTATCTTAACCAAACTTGCACAGATTGTTAATATCAATGAAAGTTCAGATACTTTTGAAAACCAGCCAGATCGGACGAGTAACACCAAAGTTATGGCCCTTGATTTAGTTAAAAATGCTGTATTTTGCCTCTTAAGATGATAGGGCCTTCATTTGGCTGGATTTCAAGGAAAGTTTGCAGGGATGATCAGTACCAAGCCTAGTAGTGCATATCATCACCGCTTTCCGTTGTTGTGGTTCTTTAAAGGTTTTAGTACACAAACTTTGTCCGGACCAGTTCTCCTGAACCCCTGGCTGAATTTCAATGAAACTTTGCAGGGATGATCAGTACCAAGCCTAGTTGTTCACATCATCATCGTGTTCCGGCTGTAAGAATTTTGGCGGAGTTATGGCCCTTTATAGGTTTTAATACACATTCTCCTGAACCCCTGGCCGGATGTCAGCAAAACTTGTGAAGGTATCAAGCCTAGTTGTGCATATCATCGCTGTGTTCCAGTTGAATGCTTTGTGGCAGAGTTGTGACCCTTTAAAGGTTTTAATATATAAACTTTGTCGCGATTAGTCTCTTCTGAACTCATGGCCATATTTCAGCAAACTTTTAAGGAAGATCAGTACCAAGCCTAGTTGTGCATATCATCGCCGTGTTAAAGTTGAATGAATTTTGGCGGAGATATGGTCCTTTAAAGGTTTTAGTGCACAAACTTTGTCCGGACTAGTTCTCCTGAACCCCTGGCCGGATTTCAGTGAAACTTTGCAGGGATGATCAGTACCAAGTCTAGTTGCGCATATCCTCACCATGTTCCGGTTGATTATTGACAGAGTTATGGCCCCTTATACACAAACTTTATCCAGACTAGTTTTCCTGAACCCATGGCTGGATTTCAGTGAAATTTGGCAGGAATGATCAGTACCAAGCCTAATTGCGCATATCGATGTTGTGTTCCCCACCACAGACTCCATATAGCCAGTAGCGCCATACAGGCCCTCTTGGGCCTCTTGTTACTGATGTGCCCCCACCCCATCCCCATGCTGATCACCAACATTTCAGTGGTGAAACACGTCTAAACATTGTTGATCTGGAGCACTGAAATCAGAATTACCATTTGCGTAACATGCATGGCTTTTGAAAAAAATTTGATTAACATAAATGTTTATGATTTCAGGTAAAAAGCTACCTATTGATGTTACTGTACCCCGGATTGATTCTTATTGACCACGGACATTTTCAGTATCCTTTTGCTACTTTATAATTTATTCTTTTTCTGTAACTAATGAAATATTTCCTTCTGTTTCAACTTTTCAAATGAGAAGTGTTGATTCTTACGGATGGCAGGAGTTATACAGTACTGGTTCTACCCAGGAAAATGGGATGGTCTGCCTCTACCACAAACAATAGACGGTCATATATGGCCTAACATGTACTAAAAATGACGTAAAACACCATTCAAACAATGTCACGGATCATAGATATCTGAAAGGTAGATTGATGTTGCATTTTCCAGCCGGTTAGCTCAGTTGGTAGAGCAAAGGAACTAGTTGGTAGAGCAACGGAACTGTAGTCTGAAGGTCCAGGTTTCGACCCCCGGTCGGGCTGCACATTTTTCTATCCCTGTGACATTTGGCGATCATGGCATACTGTGACTGAGTAAACTCCGAGAAACATGCAAATGATTCTCTTTACCCTTGGAAATTCGAGGATGAATTCCAATCCGTATGGGGAGTATGTCAGGATTCATAGATATCTGACAGGTAGATTGATGTTGCATTGTCCGGCCGGTTAGCTCAGTCGGTAGAGCATCGGAACTGTAGTCCGGCAGGTTTGAGCCCCGGTCTGGCTGCACAATTTTCTAGACCTGTGACATTTAACTTACAGTTATTACTCAGTACCGTGAACATAGCCAGTTATATACCTGTGGAATAAGGGACATAATTATGTGTACACATACTACAGTGAACTATAGTAGTTGTCTCCCTTGAACCACTTGTTAAAGACCCTACAAAAATAAGAGCATGTTTTGTTTTATTTAATTGCCAATACCTTTACACATAATTGATATTATAATTCCTTCATCATTGTAAAGATACAACTGTATAAGTTTGGGTTTTGCTCTGCTAGCCGTGGCATGCCTGGCAACGCACCGTGAAGTCCTGGGCTCGGCGATGTTCTGTCTGGCGCTAAACTACAAACAGATGGAGCTGTACCATGCTATGCCATTCTTTTGCTTCCTCCTGGGATCTTGTCTCAAAGACATAAAACAGGATGGGTAACACTGATAATATAAGAATCTTTCATGGGTATCCGGTGAAGATAGGGAAATTCCAACCCGAGGTACAGGTGTTTTTATCGGAACTGAGGCTCTGCCGAGGTTCCCATTTAAACACTTATACTGAGGGTTGGAATTCCCTATCTGAACCGAATACCCATGATAGAATCTTTTTCTTGCATATCAGAGACATGTTGTGCGTTGACGCTGCCGGATACTAACGTTTTGCATGTTTTCCTGCATTTCCGATGTTGGCGCGCGTGAATTTTATCTCGACCCTAGGGTGAGATGGAAATATCTAGCCCCGGTAAAATGACGGATATCCTTGTCCGTATGCAAGAATATCGTAAGAAAAGGTTACCAGCTCTGCTGTTTTTCATGCATTGAAGTTATTGATACATGTTTACAATCTTTTTGCTAAAAGATGCTTTCAGACATTTTAATAAGCATTTGACAAATGTGAATAAAAGTTTTTTTCTAATGTGTTTTTGTCTTAAGAGTAATATTTAGTATTTACCCACCGTTCCTTTCAACTAATCATTTGTCTCAGGTTTTCAAAAAGTTACACCAATTATTCGTGAAAATTTTCTACCAGCACTCTTCATCATTAAGACATGGCCTATATAGAAACTATCGATAAACCTGTGGTAAACATTTAGTCAGGTTGAGGATAAGAAGAGAAGTCTTCACCATCACCGTTATTGTCAGTAGTGATATACTGAATCAATTGTAACTGATCATCAGTTACTTAGGAATTCTATTATGATGATCGATAATGAAAGTCTATAACCGGTGATCAGTAAAATTAAAATAAATTATTGCCACTTTAATTAATGTTAAAAATGGTAGCTTATATCCTGTACATAGACAATGTCATTTGTTCCCGATTGTTTTGGTTCATAATACAGTTATGTTTGATATTAATATGATATATAGAAAAATCGATTCTAAACTACAGGTATATTTCCCGACTGCTGAGACTTGTAAAGATTGGTTCCTGCGTCATAGTTACTTTTTGCATTATGCTGGGCACCATTCTTATACAGCATTGATTCTGTTCTTCAAGTTCTATACATAGATTATTTTCCCTTTGCTAGAGGGTGTTTGAGGTAGAAGATATTTTCGTATAATCTATACATTTGAGAACATTAGTAGTCTGGGTTGAATTTTGTACAAAATACAGATGTATGGAAGCTTACTGACTAAATCATAAAAACTTTCTTTATTAGATACTAAGCATAAATACCTATGGTAAATTAATAAAAGTGGTAAATTAGAAATTTATTATTTTACATTTTAATGCTTTAAACCAGGATATAACCTCTACAAAACTCTGCAGAAGGCAAAATGTGTATTTCATTTCATTGGGATTTTCTGATAAAAGTATGATCATTTTAATTTATATGTTTATGAAACATGTGTAACGTTGCCGGTATTGCTCATTGTAGGATAAAGTTGCCAATGTATGGTGCTCTCTATCCGTGTTTGTCAAGTATTAAAACAGATGATGTCACATGATGACCTTGTCCATCTTTGGTAAGTCTGACATGGATAGTGCCTACAGTGGCCGCAATATTAATGATGACGAGCCGAAAACATTTTTCACCTTTTCGTCCCACATGGGAGCTTGACTCATCAAGTCGAGAAAGTGTTTATCTTACGGATGGTGGAGGAGGTATACAGTAACTGGTTCTTACCCTGGAAAAAATGGGGTGGTCTGCCTCGAATACAAAAAAATCGACGACCGTGTAAGAATGGCGTAAAACACAGTTTAAACAAACATTCTTCATATTTCTAATTTCTTCATCATATTTTCCATGTGTACACCTAATTGATAAAAATCTTGCAACCACACATCAATAAACATAAGGCCAAACCAAAAAAATTATGTGTGGTTCAAGGTAAACACTGGCAAAAAAAAAAGGGTAGGAGCTGTTTTTTTGTTGTTGTTGTTTTTCTCAATGAATTCAATTCTGATAACGAATTTAATATGTTAATTACTTTACCTTGAGTTCGATTTTTTTGCATTATCAGCATGTTTTTTTTTGCATAATTTTTGCATTAATTTTTGCATAATTTTTTGCATAATTTTATTTTAGGGTCAGCTCCTTAAAATAGGGTCGGTTGGGTTACCTGAACCACACATATTTTTTAGTTTGGCCTAACAGGGCTGTCAGCAGACGACATGCATGGTCCAGTTTCGCACCTATCTAGTGATCTTCTAAATGCAATGACACATGTATCAATATTATTTATTGGTTTCATAATAATAGAACTGAGTATTGTTTCGTGCATTTCTGGATAAAAAAAAACTCCGTCTTACATTCTCAATTTAAAACTTTTTAATCAGTTTAGTTTTAATAAATTCCTATTTTAAGAAAGCAAAAGGCTAAACCAATATTGAGTAAATTTAGACTACAAACGCTCATATCAATATATTCAATCAAATTACGTATTTTTTTGTTTCAGTTTTGGTACAACACTCGTGTGTTTACTACTACCGTCTTCATTAGATCTGTTATTTTAGACCGTCATTCAAGAAATTCAGATATGCCTTGGTATGTATTTTATTTACCGGTATGTTTAAATGTTGCAGATTAGAATTTGGAGATTTCCGTTTGTCTATCTGTCTGTTTTTTCTAATTCCAATTCAATTCAAAAACAAATTGTTTGAAAGCTTTGAAACTTTGCACACACTATTCATTGTTATTACACAATGTTATATGTCAAGAACCATAACTCTGTCTTGTATTTTACTTGAATTATCCCCCCTTTTTACTTTAGATTTTTTCAGTAAAAATGTTGAATTCGCAATCTGGCGTTCGCGCCACTGACTCTTCACTTGTTTATTATCATGTTATCTTCTCATTGTGGGTGATACGAGGGAAAACACCCAGTGAAAGGTGATAAATGCAGTGTTCCCATTCACGCATGAAAAAATCACGCACAGTAAACTGACCTCGTACGTGCATGCACGCACAGGAAAAAAAAAAAATAAAAACAATTGTCAACTTGAATATTACACTGTGCTGTGTATTGTAATGCCTTCAGTAGCAAATAAAGTATGTTAAAAGGTTTAAAAATCTTAAAAAATCATAGTGTACCCCCTAAATTTGTAGTGTACCCCCAAAATTTAACAGTAGGGGGGTACATGTACCCCCAAATGAAAAAGTCAGTGGGAACACTGTAAATGTTGCTTTTATATTAACTCGGCCTAACCTACTGTATGTGAGATATGAATATTCAACACGAGTACATTAGAAAGAGTGCAGTTTGGATATAGAGGATCTTACATGAGTGACCATTGTATTTATTGAATTTTATATTCTATTTATTATGCCAATAAAATGTTAAGTTACGTTGCTATTTTTTGTTTTGTATATTTCAGATTAATTCGTCTTTAGTGTTTTTCCTGTTTTCGTTTTCAAGTTCACACGAGAAAAGTATTCTTATACCAGCATTGTAAGTATGGTTTTTATTATTTTATTATTAGGAAAGGGTCACGCATATTGTCCATTTATTCATTTTATTGTCAGAGCCAGCAAAACTGTCCATTGTTAGTATACATGTAGTATATCACTCCGTAACATTTCTAGCTTATGAAACACACAAAATTATTCTAGTTGACAAACAACACACCAACCATTATTGA
>JAWPHD010014217.1:0-62758 GCA_037043455.1 Cyrtodaria siliqua | reverse complement strand
CCAAATCGTGAAGTATTAGCAAGCTTTCAAAACTCCATCTAGATTTATTAATCTATTTAAACTTGCTTGCGTATAATTAAATAAAAGGTACAACATATATATTCAACAGAAACGTAACGATAGTTCAACATTTTCTAACGCGTTAAGACGTATAAAAAAAGTAACACATTAGTATTTACACGTTTAATCAAAGAGTAATGCGTCTCCTGTTAAGCAGTTTTCGCATTCTAGGAGTATATAGAAATACATCCGTAACGCGTGTAACGTGTTACTTGTTAAATACGTAAACCAGTGAAAATCAAGTTTACAAACACTGAAACAATGGCTTACCGCGCTTTTGTAGTCTTCGCTCCAGCTAATAGCTCAGCGGTGATATGATCTTATCAAGTCTGCGATAAGCAAATTATTCAAATGTTATTTCCATACAAATAGGACAGTGTCACCGTATATCGGTAAAGAATGCATTTAGACTCTGTGGGTCAGGGTTCCTAAATGGTTCTTAAATATATAAAGCATGCATTTTTCCCTTGAGAGTTGAACTCCTGCAATATCTTACGGCCACCAACCTTAAACCCAACCTTGGTAAAAATCCAAATTAATTTACTAAAGTTATTGCGCAAATTAATTGTCATAACCAAGGACAATACCTCTATAATGCATGCATTGATTATGCAAAACTTTAGATCTCGTCTGAGCTCTAGTATTGAGTTTTGTGTATTTTTTCCTGATTGACCTTACAGACATAACTACTGGCTCCATGGATATTTCATACGACATTATGAAAATAGTTCTAAAATGTTATGATTGATTATTCATTCCAGCTGTCATTTCTTTCGTTTCACTTTAAGACTGGTTTTGTATATTTAACGTTATTTGACAAAAGTAGTTTGAATTCGCAAGCCATTTGTTCTCTCAAGTATATATACGGAAAGGAAAAAGAAACGAGACACGGGAATTTCCGCTATATATTGTATGTACAATATGCTGCTGTTAATGGAATTGTACATGTCCACGTAAGATCTTTCCTTTCGGAAAAGAGACTAAAACAACACGTAACACAGCCAATGGTATTCCTGCAAAGTTTAATTATTGACAAGTACGCGTTTGGCGCAATCATGTGAGAAAATTAGGATGCAAAATTGTGCAAACTCTTTACGTTAAATACAGTACTGAACTGGCAAAAAATTTCAAAGAGGAACTTCAACATTTATGAAGTTCTTGTCACAACTTGTACTGTGATTAAACATCTACATTATCGCAGTTGTGTCTTTTCTCTTACCAACTGCAACTTTTTTTATACAAAACTTCTTGGAATATATATGAAATTAAGTGTGCAGTATATACAATATATAGCGGAAATTCCCGTGTCGCGTTTCTTTTTCATTTCAGTATACTTTAAAAAACAGCAAGATCTGTTTTTCTGTTAGGAATAACTAAAATGCCATTGTTTTTGGAATTTTTCATTGGATTTTTGTGTGGAAAGTAATTATTCATGGCGACACTCAAGTGAGCAACATGACCATCATTACACCGTCGTTTTCATTGTGACTTCGCACATCATTTGTATGCCCCCGAAAGGTGGCATTTCGGGGGGCATATAGTAGTCGCACTGTCCGTCCGTCAGTCAGTCAGTCAGTCCGTAAAATCGTGTCCGGTCATTCAACTCTGGCATTCTTGGACGATCGGGATTTTCAAATAACTTGGCACAAGTGCTCACCACAAGGCGACGTGTCGGTCACAAAATGCAGGACCGTGGCTCCAAGGTCAAGGTCACACTTAGAGGTCAAAGGTAAAAAAGAAGTGCTTTCGTGTCCGGTTAATGACTTCGACAGTCATGGACGGATTTTCATATAACTTGGCACAAGTGCTCACCACGACGACGTATCGCGCGCAAAATCGAGGTCCGTGGTTCCAAGGTAAGGTCACACTTAGAGGTCAAAGGTCAAAACCACTTCGTGGGTATTGGTCACAAACAGTGACATTTGTTGTTTCTCTATAAAACTGTTTTCACAGTCATTAACTAAGTAATTCCCTCTGAAGGAAGTTTTACCTGTTGTCTTTGAACGTTTATTATACTAACGCGCGTCCCTTGATATACTTTTGTATTATTGCGCGATTTTGTTTTACTTCAAGATGAGATCACCTAATTAGCCTATTTGTATAACATCGTGTAATATTATTGTTTTTATGTTCCATTTTGATTTGAATTATTTGTATAATCGCAATAAAGAGCGCCACTGGGCCAACATTTTATAGATGAAAGAGTCATAAAAAGAAAGTCATTTCCATTCGTCCGTAAAAAGAGTAGTAAAAGAGTTGATTGATGCAATCACAATGGCGGTCAGTAAATAATTCTCATTTCTTTCTTTAAACAAAGGAAATTTTCGCTAATTTAAAGTTCCATTTTTGGTTTATATCACATTGTAGCATGGTCGGTGACATTTCCTTTGATGAATGCAGAGCATTAAATCGTTTAATTTAGGGTAACTAAAGGGGCGTGGCTACACCGTACTACAAGTATTGATAGTATGTATAGATATAAATCTGGTCTCAGCGAGTTGGCTCTATTTAAACACCGAGATGGGCGCTCTGAGCTAGTAGGAGAACCCTCCCCCTACCCCACCCCCAATCAGGGTATGATTTTCTGAAAGAACATACAGTAAGTTTCAAAATGAGACCTGTGTGCCATCTGAGCGTTGGGGCTTTAGTGAGTTTTGGGGGGGAAACGTTGCCTTTTTAGACAAAAATCGCCGAAATCTGGAATTATTTTTTAGAAAAAGAATGGAATATATTAGAACCAATTTGAATTGATGGAATCTTTCTCGGAACGCATCTCTACGTGTCCCACCATATAATTTATGGATCCGATGCTTAAATATTGAGATTTTGGGTAAAAATGTTAAAAAATTGAATAAAATCGCTAATTTCTGTAATACATTGGGGATATTTAACTACAAAATAGAAAAATATCTAATACAATAGAAAAAAGAAATATTGTAACCTTTTTGGGCAGGGTAAGGTCCAGTGATTAAGTAGAAAAAAAGTCCCAAACCGCATGATGTTTGGAAATGCCTTAATTTTGGGGCGAAAAATGTGTATTTTTGTCAAAATCTGGAATTATTTTTTGAAATTAGTTTGAACATAAACTTATCAAACTGAAGCAATAGATAGATTAACTGAATATGCACAGCATACATATTCAAGTTTTTCCTGACACAATATATAACATATGTGCTCAAATATTGGCATTTTAGGGGAAAATGTTGGAAAAAATGACAAATCACTGATTTCTGTAATCCATTGGGTTATTGGGTTAAATTATAGAAACAAATTTAATACAATCGAATAAGGACATATTGTAACATTTTTAGATAGGCAAAGGTCCAATAATTAAGTAAAAATGAGTCCCGAACCGTATGATGCTTGAAAATGCCTTAATTTTTAGGCGAAAAATGTGTATTTTTGTCAAAAATCGACGGAATCTGAAATTATTTTTGAAAATAGTTTTAACATAAACTTATCAAATTATCAATACCCGCAATGGAGTTCATTTGGGGTATTGGGTTTAAATTTAGAAAAAAATATTTAATAAAATAAAATAAAGACATATTGTAACATTTTAGATAGATAAAGGTCCAATAATTAAGTAGAAAAAAGTCCTGACCCTTATGATGCTTAAAATATTGCCTTAATTTTCAGGCGAAAAATGTGTACAGAAATCAGTGAGTTTTGTCATTTTTCCAACATTTTGCCCTAAAATGCCAATATTTGAGCACATATTTATATATGATGCTAGGAAAAGCTTAAATATATATGCTGTACAACATTCTATTGCTCCAATGTGATCAGTTTATGTTGAAACTAATTTCAAAAAATAATTCCAGATTCCGGCGATTTTTGACAAAAATACACATTTTTCGCCCCAAAATTAAGGCATTTCCAAACATCATGCGGTTTGGAACTTTTTTCTATTTAATCACTGGACCTTACCCTGCCCTAAAAGGTTACAATATTTCTTTTTTCTATTGTATTAGATATATTTCTAGTTTTTAGTTAAATACCCCCAATGTGTTACAGAAATCAGCGATTTTATTCAATTTTTTAACATTTTTACCCAAAATCTCAATATTTAAGTATCGGATCCATAAATTATATAGTCGGACATGTAGAGACGTATTGAGATTTTATAGATATGCATTTTTATTTGGTCAATGCGTAAACTGTTATTATTGTTTGTTTGTTTGTTTGTTTGTATGGTGTTTTACGTCATTTTCAACACATGTAAGGTTATATATGACGGTCGATTTTTTGTGGTGGAGGCAGACCACTCACTATTCCTGGGTAGAACTAGTACTGTACACCTCCCGCCATTCGTAAGAATCGACACTTCCTCACACGTCGACGTCCCAGTGGGATTCGAACCCGCAGCGGTGAGAGGCGAAGGTTTACAACGCCACGTCGTTAACTATTCGGCCACGGAAACGCTCCTCTAGAGGCACCTATTGTAGTTATATCGAAGTATATTAAAGAGCATGTGCACAGAGACAATTTAACTCAAAAGAGTACTATATTTGTATTGCATATTTAACTTGTTTTTAATGACGGACAGTATGGGAACGAATTCTGCCTAGACTTGAATAAGTTAACAGTTTTAAATAATTCGTCTTAAATGTAATTAATGATACGTATTAAGATTAAAACTGGAAACAGTGATAAAATTTTTGGAAGACCAGAATTTAATAACCAAAATATTACCACCCTTCAAACTTGAACTCTCCATTTGTATGGAAGATGGAATAATAATAATAAAGTCACTTATAAATAAAAAGAAGTAAGCAGAAAAGAATATCTCCATGTTAACCTCGACAATTTCGTGTTAATAATTAATTTGTGATTCTTTTATAATTTGTATACGCCCGTTAGTAAAATGGCCTTATTATGACATCGCGTCTTCCGTCCGTCTGTCTGTCTGTCTGTCCGGGAACGTTTTAACCAGAAACGTAACCTTGTTGATTACGGCTAACAACTTTCAAAATATACGGTCTACTACAATGAAACGTTTCACACATCTTCAGCATGATCCAACACATATAACAAAGGCACATAAATCTCTGGTATATATTATTCCCCATGAACAAACTTTTTAACAAGAAACTTGACCTTGTTGTTTATGGCTAAAAACGTTCAATGTATAATGTCTACAACAATGAAACTGTGTACACGTCTTCAGCATGATCCAATGAATACATTGTTGTTGATGATGGTGGTGATGAAGATGGCGATAATATATTAAAGATACTCATTATAATAATGATGATGATGATGATGATGATTAACATTTAGTGATTAGCATTTAGTTATTGGATATTATGTTTGATACTATTTTCCAGTACTATTATCATGTTGCTGATATTGTGTCGAGGACTTCGCGATTACAATTATGACTGATTATAATTATATGATAACTATGATGGCGATGATGGCAATGATGACCATAATAATGTGTGATGTTTGTATATAATGATCATTGCGGAATATGCGATGACAGTGGTATTGATAATAACTGCTGGGGTTTTTTTTATTACTCATTTACATATTTTGTTTGCGTTTATTTCAAAAGTGTGTGTCAAATGTCCGTAATCTCGTAAACATGTTCAAAACGTTTGACCAAATTAAAATGCATTGTTCTAAGCATTGCTAAATACCTCTGATGTATGCCTCAATTGTTACTTGCGCATCTGGTATATTTTTGGTTCACGATGATCTATGATCATCTATTATTAGCCAAAATTCAGTATTTTCTCGGGATTCTCGTAACAGGCAAAGTAAATGATTGTAGTTCTTTCCCATTCATTGTTACTATTTTTGGCTCACGGCGTGACAAAGAGCAGTATTTGCTCGTGATTCTCGTAACAGGCAGAAGGAATGATTATACTGACAAAGCTTGATTAAACTTCCAGCTAAAAGGAAGCAGTCTGTCCATCGTTAATATAAACGCACTTGCAGTTAACGGAAGTTTTTTTGTTTGTTTGTTTTGGCTGGTAGTTTTATCAGGTGGTATGTAAATATGTTATGTTTAACCAAACCTCCACACAGGAATAGTTATATAATAAAGATAGATATGTAAAAATATTGATACTACCTTCTTGAGTGGTGGTTTGAGCATGTATGATATTCTATTGTTTAGTAAATGCTCGGATTATCCCTAAATATTTTGCAAATCCGAATGTAGGGTTGTTAGCATGTATTACACAATTTGCAAAACTGATACAGTAACTGCAATATTTTTCCTATTATTTCTTCTTTCTTTATCTGTTCCATTTTTCTGTATTGTCTCGAGGTTATCATTTTTAGAACATTGCGATTTCAGAAGGTTCCAGATGTCATTCGCCAGTTGTACATCGTTTCTATTAAAACCAAATGGGTAGTGATTTAAGTAGCTGGCGAGTGACAATTGGAACATTTTATATAAAAACGCATGGTGTTATACAAAAACTAAGTTATTGCTTTAAACCTTTTAGCTTTATTTTTCAATTTATCATGAAATTGCTTGCATACTGGTCATCCGTTTGTAAGGCAGTTATCGTTCGTGCCTCCGACAGTATTCTTAACATACAATTCTCGTTAGTTATGACATTATTAGTTATTATGTCGAACGATGTTGAGCAAAATCCGGGACCCAATTCGCAATCTGTCAGCCCTAGTCTTTCCATTCTACACTTAAACATCAGAAGTATTCGCAATAAAATAGATTACATTAAGGACAATTTAACTGATTTTGATATACTATGTTTTACCGAGACACATTTATTTGTTAACGTTTTAATGGACTCCTTGCAAATTGATGGTTTTTCAACTATGTATAGAAAAGACAAAACAGCACATTCTGGTGGTATACTTGTTTATATATCGGAAAACATATATTCGCGACGAATAACTGAACTTGAAAATGCAATACAGGATACGCTTTGGATAGAAATAAAAGACCGAGAACAATCGTTTATTTTATGTACAGTTTATAGACAACCAAAGGCGCCTATTAGTTTTTGGGAAGATTTAAATATCTGCATTGAAAAATCTCTTGATACTTGCAACAACATAGTTATGGTTGGAGATATTAACGAAGACCAGTTAAATCCAGCTAACCACTATCTGAAAGATATAATACTCATTAATAATCTGAAAAATGTTATAGATGAACCAACGCGCGTTTCTGATCGGTCATCGACCTTATTAGACCCTATTGTTATACCGATTGACTTTAAATTTATAAACTCTGGTATAATAAAAACACCTAGTGAAATCTGTGATCACTATAGTACATATATATTTATTCCATTAACATATGATAAAAAATGCACATATAAAAGACGTGTGTGGCTCTATAAAAAGGCTGATTTTGCCAAACTTAACGCTCTTATAACATCTTATGACTGGAGCATCCTAATACATGGATCTGTTCATGAAGCGTGTAAGACTTTTACAAATACATTTATAGAGCTCGTTAAATTATGTATTCCGTCAAAACTTGTTACTATTAGGCCTAATGATAAACCGTGGTATGACTCGGAATTAAGGCGCGTTTCAAGACAACGCGATCGTCAAAAACAGAAGGCTGTCCGTACTAATACACCTGAGAACTGGAATTTATATAAATCACTGAGAAACAAAGTTAATAATTTAAAAAAACATGCAAGAGAGAACTTCTTTAGTAATCTTGAAGATATAATATATGAAGCAAATGTAGGTGATCAGCGTAAATATTGGAAATTATTGAAACATTACATGAAGACGAATAAAAACTCCGAAGTTGTACCACCTCTGGCATCTATATTAAATAATGGAGACATTGTATATTTATTCAGAGATAAAGAAAAGGCAGATTGTTTAAATGATTATTTTGCTTCCATTTCCTCTGTTGATGAAACAAATGCTCAATTACCGCAGTTTAATTTGTTAACTAATTCAAAACTAGATGAGATTGTAATTCAAGAATCAGAAATAATTGATATCATTAATATTTTGGTAGTAAACAAAGCTAGTGGAGAGGATGAAATAAGTCAAAGAATGCTTAAGGAAACCGTTTTTACTATATCAAAACCATTGTCTATACTGTTTAACCGTTCTTTAAATGAAGGCGTATATCCCGATTTATGGAAAACTGCAACTGTTATACCATTGTTCAAAGCAGGCGATTCAAATTCGCCCAGTAATTACAGACCAATTTCATTACTTAGTTGTGTAGGAAAGATTATGGATCGAATAATTTTTAAACATGTTTTTAATTTTTTAATTTTCAATGATTTACTTTTTGCTAATCAATTCGGATTTCGACCAGGTCATTCTACAGTTTATCAACTCCTAGATATTTACCATCATATTTGTCAAACAATCGATGCGAAACAGCTTATGTGTATAGTCTTTGCCGATATTTCCAAAGCATTTGATCGCGTTTGGAGAAAAGCACTACTATTTAAACTTAAACAAAATGGTATAGATGGCAAACTGTTGCTATGGATCGCAGATTATCTTTCTAATCGATCGCAAAGAGTTCTTATAAATACTGCTAAATCAGATTCTAAATTAACTTTAGCCGGTGTGCCCCAAGGTTCTGTTCTTGGGCCTCTTTTCTTTTTAATATATATAAATGACATTGCTGATAATATGCTAAGCATAACTAGACTATTTGCTGACGACAGCTCGCTTTCAGTTTCGACATCAAATATAGATGATATGGAAGGTATTTTAAATCATGATTTACACATAATGTCAGAATGGGCTAAAACATGGTTAGTTACGTTTAATCCAAACAAAACTGAAGTATTATTCATATCAGCATCGAAAAATGTTCGAAAACCAAATTTATTTTTCAATAATGTGCAGTTAGAATTTGTAGAACATCACAAACATTTGGGATTAACTTTAAGTAATGATGGTAAATGGCATGAACACATTAACAATATTTTATCTTCAGCATCAAAGGTTTTAGGTTTGATGAGATTCCTTAAATATAAAATTGGACGGAAAACAATAAACCAAATATATATTTCATATATGCGACCGATATTAGAGTATGCTTCTATTGTCTGGGATGGCTGCACAGTTTATGAAAAAAATTCTTTAGAAAAATTACAATATGAAGCTGCAAGAATTGTTACAGGATTAACTAGGTCCGTTTCAATTAATAAGTTAATTGCTGAAATTGGTTGGCTCTCATTAGCAGACAGACGTGTTTTTCAAAAACTTATCACGGTATATAAAGCAAAAAACAGTATGTTACCAAATTCAATAGCTCAATTATTTCCGCCCTTCGTCAGAGATGTAAACGATTATAATTTAAGAAACATGAATGACTATGTCACTCCAATAAGGAGAACGGAGTTATTTTCAAAATCATTCATACCATCATCGCTAAGCCTTTGGAATGATTTACCCATACATATTAAGGAATCATTATCATTAAACACATTTAAACGCTCTCTTCTGAGGACGTTCCAATGCCCCACTGTTCCAAAATACTACTTATGTGGCTCAAGATATCTTTCAATCATTCATGCTCGCTTAAGAAATGCATGTAGCGATCTAAATCATGACTTGTATTTAAATCATTTGCGCTTATCATCAAGTTGTGACTGTGGAGATCAAAGAGAAGACGTCGAACACTACTTATTTAAGTGTTGTCGATATAATGAACAAAGGCGTACGCTCTTCATTTCGACACGACCGTTCCATCCGTTAAGTGTTGATAAGTTGTGTTCTGGTAATACAGAGCTGAACGATAGAGATAATGAGCTTGTGTTTATAGCAGTTCAAAAATATATTAAAGATACCAAGCGTTTTCGATGAATCTCACTTTGTTCACATTTGATCCCTTACGAGACGTCTTTAACTGTCTGTCCTTTTCCTCTTCTTCCTTTCTCTTTACACATATCTGTTAACTTCAGTAATGCATTTCCTATACTTTTCGTTTAAAATGTTTTATGATTGTAAAACTGCCATACTATTTATTTTGTAAACAAACTGTATAGGGACGGGCCGTAACTAATGTTGTAGAACTTGTGGCCCAACCCTTTTGCAAACTAATGTAAATGTTGCAATAAAATATGTTTAAACCAACCAAATGAATACATCTGACAAAGGCCCATTACTCTCTATTTCATGTTTTTGGAATTATTTCCCTTTGAAAAAAGGTTTTAACCAGAAACTTAATCTTGCTTTTTACAACTGATTATCGGTAATAACTTTCAAAGTATAAGGTCTACAACAATGAAACTTTGTACATATTTTCAGCACAGTCCAATGAATACATCTGTTATTAGCCCATAAATCTCTGGTTCATGTTTTTTAAAAACTATTCCCTTTATTAAAAATATATGTCTCTTTAATACTGAGAAACTTGAAGTCAACATATATATATGTTCAGTATTGCAGAAAGCAGTCCAATAAAAAGTATATTACGGGCGTAAATGTCCCGCTAGGCGGCGCTCTTGTTAAATTTCCTTTAAGTGCAATTATTATTAAATCTGTAATAGTTAACAACATGATTTCTAGTCATTCTCAGATAAACAAAACTGCTGTGTTGCCAAGTTTGCATTTGTTACAGTTTATTTAATAAACGTTTTTACCTTTCCATTAAGATGTTGTATGTCTTTTAAGCTCCATTTAGCACTATGTTGTTGTTTTTTATGGTGCACTATGTTTGAGTACTACATATTCAAGGAGTTCCCAGGAGTCATTGAACTCCAAGTTCAAGTTTTTGATATAATGTCTGTCCTGTTCTGAGGGCGTTTCACGAAGCATCGTTCGTAAGTTTTTATCGTAAGTTTTTGCGTACGAAGTTCGTAAGTGATTACAAGCGTTTCACAAAAAAAAAAAATTACGATTTCCCGTGAAAATATCGTAAGTTTTTACGTAAGTCTACACCAACACCTTAGGTGGTGTACGCATATTTTTTTTCGTAAGTCAAAAAAACAAAATGGCGACAATAGTTCATTTTCAATCAGTATTGCAGATAATTCTCATCGATGAAAACCGGGAACTGACACCGACCCAGCTTTTTAGCTTCATTTTCTGAAAATAGGTTTCAATCCATCACGTGATGGCCTATTTTTATACGAAAGCACATACATGTCGGTAGATGTCAAGGTCGACGTCTCCGCTGAAGTTGCAAAAATGCCAAAATTAAATGCCAAATATTTGTTTATAATTAAATGACAAAGGAACCCAATGGATGGATTCCATTGTACCGGTAAGTGTATGTATACATTAATGCTGTATTATTGTATTATACAATCAGGTAAGATTATGATAATGAATGTCCATCAATGAAAATGATGAATGGATGCTAATTTACCCCACCACTTAATTATTTTGAGAAATAAGTAGGCTTGTGCAACTCTACGGACTGTGACATTTATTAAAGTATATGGATTTCCAAGCTGTGTTATTGACCGTCTGTGCCATATTAGTATCGTGTATGCTGACATTATAGATCTATTTGAATCCATATAGCCGAAATGTATCAGAGCTGTCCATACAATGCATATGTCAAAGCTGCCCCTACACTGCATATGTCAGAGCTGTCCCTAAACTACATGTGTCATAGCTGTCCCCGACACTGCATGTGTCATAGCTGTCTCCGACATTGCATGTGTCAGAGCCTTCCCTACACTACATGTGTCAGAGCTGCCCATACACTGCATGAGTCAGAGCTGTCTCTAGTCTCTACAATGCATGTGTCAGAGCTGTCCCTACACTGCATGTGTCAGAGCTGTTACAACACTGCTTGTGTCAGAGCTGTCCCTAAACTGCATGTGTCAGAGCTGCCCCTGCACTGCATGTGTCGGAGCTGCCACTACACTGCATGTGTTAGAGCTGCCCCTACACTGCATGTGTCCTCTAAATTACATGTCATGATGTGTCAGAGCTGTCCCTATACTGCACGTGTCAGACCTGCCCCTACACTGCATGTGTCAGAGCTGTCTCTACCCTGAATGTGTTGTCAGAGCTGCCCCTACACTTCTTATATCAGAGCTGTCTCTACATTGCATATCGCAGAGCTTTCAATTACATTATATGTGTCAGAGCTGTCCCTACACTGCATGTGTCAGAGCTGTCCCTAAACTGCATGTGTCAGAGCTGTCTCTACTTTGACATTACATGTGTCAGAGCTGTCTCTACATTGACATTGGATGTGTCAGAGCTGTCCCTACACTGCATGTGTCAGAGCTGTCCCTACACTGCATGTGCCAGAGCTGCCCCTACACTGCATGTGTCAGAGCTGCCCCTACGCTGCATGTGTCAGAGCTGTCTCTACATTGCATGTGTCAGAGCTGCCATTACACTGCATGTGTCAGAGCTGTCTCTAAATTGCAAGTGTCAGAGCTTTCATTACACTGCATGTGTCAGAACTGTCCCTTCACTGCATGTGTCAGAGCTGTCCCTACAACAATTGACTGTCCCAGCACGACTTTACATGGCAACAATGGAATATCAACATCCTGCTTCAATGGCTATTGATGAACGCAGTAAGCAAGATAAAAGTTGCAGTCATTGTATTTGATTTTGTATACTCATGGTTCATAATGCTAGCTTGGCACCTGCTTAAGCAATGTTACCGTTAAAACTATTTATTAATTATTGATTCACATTGTTTTGGCATGTATGTTGTTTTAAATTCCGTTGACCGTTATAAAGCCATGATATAAATAGCATTATACATTAACTAGTGTAATAAATATGCAAATGAATGCTGAATCATCACTTTCTTTTCAGTTCAGCTCGGTCTACAATCAGAATTGGCTTACCAGTAGAATTCAATGAGACATCATACATTATTAGGTAAATAATAAAATAGACAACATACTATATACACAAATTACATAACTCTGTAACCTATTTTGACAAAGTTAAGCCCCTGTTTTATACTTAGTCAAATTGTGATAAATGAGTATGTAAACTGATAATCGTAGGACTCAAATACTTCTATGAATAAATATTTAGTTCTGACAGTAGAAGATACATAATTATCTCCAATCTTTGCAATTCAAAATTTTACATAGAATTATTTTTACAAGTGCAATATTATATCAATGTGGAATGCCTGAAAACGAACCGTGCTTTTTTTGGGTAAATTTCTAAAGAAAGTTATTTTACATTTATTTTTACTGTATGCTTTTAGTTCATTTGAAGGGAAAATGCAATATTTTGGTAGAAATTAAACCAGAGGATATTATTCTAGGCACTAAGTGACATTGACAATATTTTATTTATTTTATTGCTTAATTATCTATATAAAGTATATATTCTTGCAAACTTAAAAAACGTCTTCCAATTTATAACAAGTTAAACGGTTTAGACATATTGAACTGTTCTCAATACACTCATTAGCAAATGGTAATAAAATATTTAAAAAAAAAATAGAAAAAAGATGGAATGGAATTCAGGATATCTTACATGTAATTATGTAAAAAGTATGTAGATTTAATATTAAGCAGAAATTTAGCTGTATGGTATATATATTGTATAACCATTCGCTATATGATCAAATTCTCAATAGCGTGAGCAGAGAGGTACTGTTAAAAGTAATATCTGTGTTGTACGAGGTCATACAAATAACATCTGCATACTGTATGGCGTCTAAATTATAATCATGTACACTTGGTATTTGAAATAAAATGTTAAAATGTTAATGTTAAAATAAACTGTTTAATTACTGGATAGGTTGAAACGAAACTTCACACCTGTATTCGGTATCAGTAAATAGCATGCCACGCAAAAGTCACATAACTCTGCAACGTATGTTGACACAGTTATGCCCCTGTTTTACTTAGGCAGAATGTAAGTGTAGTTAACTTTTATCTATTTAACAACTGCACAGATTGGAATGAAATTGCACTCATGTATTTGGTAAGAATGAATAACATTCCATGCAAAAGTTGTACAACTCTGAAACCTATTTTGGCACAGTTATGCCCCTTTTTTTAACTTGGGTACATTTTGTTAGAAATCGTATGTGTTACCACTGGGCAGATTAGAATTAAACTTCACACGCACATATTAGTCAAATAAACCTGTTTAAGACTTTAAGTAATACTATTTAAAAGTTAGCATATATATATTTAAATGATATTTTAGCAGAACTAATATGCCCCTTTTTCAACGTAGTTGCCCAATAAATAGACAAGGCCTCGAAAGTGGAGCGCGCATCTTTACAGTAAAACAGTTGCACTTCTTATTTTAATCATTTTTATTTTAGGCTGATGTAAGAATTTGATCTATCGGTACATGTAGTACTGTGTGTCATTGGAGGCTATATATAGAGTGCAAGCTTCTATTAGTGAGGTAAGAGATACATTGATACCACAGGTTTAACCAAGGATTTGTCCATATTTTATGGACAAATCCTTGGTTTAACAATATTAATAATGCAAAATGCATTTAATCAACAATTACTAATATATGCTAAAACATTTTACTTTGAACTAATCAAACACTTATTATTACTGATATGCAAAAGATGTTGGAAAACTAATGGGAGACCCAGGAGTTTTATACGTATCAAGATTGCCATGTGTCCCTTTAACAGGGTGGCCACGGACTCTGGAAAAAAGGGAAAATGGCCACACACAAAATCGCTGCATGAACAAATCAGCGAATTAAAGAATTTAAAAAAAATGCAGAAATCAGGGAAAAGTCATGGCATTTTAATTCTGCACCACCTTAAACACAAAACAAAAATGTTGAACATGTAATTGACACTCTTCAGGCAGAAAGAAATAACAGTTTAACGATAAAAAAAATATAATTCTCTATGAAAATAATTTAATCTTAAATGCTTAAATGGTTTTATATGAAATAGAGAAACAAATGTAAATGCAGAATAAATCTATATATATATGCCCATATGTGTGGTATTTGATGAAGATTGGCCATATATTCAGGGAAACCCATTGCTGGGTTATATAATCAAAGCACTGAAAGTGCTGATGGACGGTGCCACTCAGAAAGTATTGATTCCGAAAAAAACAGGTTTGCGTACTAAGGTGATGAACATTTGTGCAAAATATTATTGCAATCGGATGAGGCATTAACCAGAGTTATGGGGAAGGACAGACGGACAACGTCAATTATATATCCCTCCACCTAATCGGCTGGGGATAAAAAGTGAAGTTATATAGAAATGTTTAAATGTTACAAGTGTCAAAAGGGAATAATTGTAAAATGAAAATGTCAAAGAAAGTTGGTCACAACATACGTATACATGAGATCTCGATTCCTTTCGAAACCAAATCAGATTCAATCATGCATGACAGAGTTATCGCCCCTTGAATGTCTGAAAAATAGCATTTCTGCAAAGACGTTTTCGGTGTCGATATGGCTAAAACAAAACAAAGTTCATTGAATTAGGATAAGTATAAAGAAATAAATAAGTGTAGTCTGATGTAACGGTAGTCAGAGTTACTATATATTGTTTTAAATTCCTTAAATATAAATACTTTTTAAACACAATATTGATAATGGTAATAAAATGGGGGAAATGCCATTGATAGAACGTAATAATTATAACTATTCCACTGTAATATATGTATTCATTCATGAAGTATGTTTGTACTCTTCTCTGAAATATTGTGTAATGTATTCCGCCTTGTTTAGGCAATAAACATGTAAATGTTATACCAAATAAAATATTATATGAATTGAATTGATGAAAATAAGTGTATGGTTTGATAAAGAGATGTCTGTGGCAGGGGCGTAGCTAGCCCTCTATTCATGTGGATTCATAATTGTGCTAGGGGGGTCCGGGCATGCCCCACGGAAAATTTTGAAAACAATGGTGCAATCTGGTGCATTCTTGGCGTTCTGAGGTGCTTTTGTCAGAATCATGTGGATTCAGCCGCGTACTCGCGTATTGGCAGCTACGCGCCTGTGTGGTACATAGTTATATAATCTCTTCTACTTTATGAACGGCCTTTAATAGTTACCATGATGTAATGTGATAAAAGTTCAATTTAATATCATGGTAATCGAATTACTTACTCTTCAAATGTATGTACGTACGGATTCTGTTTATAATCCAATTATATCTGATATATCTATTACATGTACGCATGCTAATTGTTCTAAGGCCATACTTAAAAATATATTTGTTTGCTGTTTCCCGACCCAGGATTTTATAAGTGGGTGGGTAGGTAGGTAGGTGATTTTTTTTGTTGCCAAAGACAATAAAAACCTTAAGAAATTAAAGAAAAATATACTAAAAATAGTATTAAAACAATTATGTTAAAAAATTGCTATAAAAGGTTGTGGGTAGGTATGGAAACAGCAAACGAACAAAAAAAAATTATGATCGACCCAATATATCATATAAATAAATTAATAAACATTATCGTTTGTTGTAATATACATCCTTCATAAACTGATACTATAAAGATAATCTCTATAATATTAGAGTCGTTACTCAGTATTAATTGCTACTTTCGGTATTCTTCGTACTACGCACCGGCTGTTTTCATTATATTTCGGAATGTACGGGACGGCTTTTACTCCCAACCTCATGTAGAGGTATTATACCACTTATTATTTTCCCCATAGACACCAATGTTAAAGTGTCACATATTAATTAAGAAAGTTCTTGTTTGTTTACTAAACAGGTCAAGGGTATAGCTGTTTTCATTGATTGACTGTTTTCATTGCTCACAAAGTGTAAGCATAGAGACGAAATTTCGAAAATGTTCATTAGTGATCCAGTAAAACTTATTAATACGCTTCTTATACATACAACCACAAAATCGAATAAAAATGGGAAGTTTTCCCGGTTGGTATAAACGGCGAAAAGGAATGTTTAAGCGAAAAGAAGCGAAAAGGAATTCCCGCGAGCGAAAAGGAATGTGTTTAGTATATTTTGGGATTAATTAAGTTGGTTAGGGACATAATTATTATTTGCTCATTAATTAAACATGATATTACTATATCGATATTCTTTATTAAGCCCAATTATGAAAATTAAGATGAAAGAGGTGTAGTTTAGTCGAAAGCACACAGGAAATCCCGCGAGCGCAACGGAACCTATTGTTATAGTTATGTCTTAATTAAGCTTTTTAATCACATTAGTATTATATTAGTATTATATAAAATGAAATCCCGCAAGCGAAAAGAAACGTGTGGTTTATACCTGGGATGAATATCCGGGATGAATTCATCCAAGTTTAAAGATAGATACTTTTATTTCAAATTTCCAATAGGCTATAAAGCCCGTGAGGATACAAATACAAAGTATAACATGGTAGCTACAATGTATAACATGGTACCAGTGCAGTGATTATACATGTATATATATATGAAAACGGCAAGTAAATATTATATCACAATATAATTTCCATAAGTCATTATGCAATCATGTGTAATTGAGGTGTGAACAACTGTACATAGAGATTTACTACGGTGTCCTGTTAGGGCCATGTTACCATCGCATCTTACCTTCGAGCATCGACCTAGGTAATATGCGATGGTCGATGGTAAGATGCGATGGTAAGATGCGATGGTCGATGGTAAGATGCGATGGTAAGATGCGATGGTCGATGATAAGATGCGATGGTCGATGGTAAGATGCGATGGTAAGATACGATGGTCGATGGTAAGATGCGATGGACCATCGACCATGGTAAGATGCGATGGACCATAGACCATCGCATCTTACTATCGACCATCGCATCTTACCATCGACCATCGCATCTTACCATCGACCTAGGTTCGGCTACACCTCTACACCTCGGAGGCTTACATGTAATTAGTGGTGGTAAACCTAGACACTTGTTTACGTTATAAGGCAAATGCGCATTAATTTGTACATGATCAAATCCCTTCAAAAACAGCGTTTTACTTAAACCTAAGTTAACATCACTTAATGTTTACCAACGCTTACATATTTATCAATATATGTTATCAATATACGGATCTTTTGCCCATTTACAGCCTTGAAAATAGTACTACATTTATCGCTCTGTAATCTGGTGCTCTTTGGTTTCTAGCAGAAATTCTTTGTGCGCCAGAATTCCCACTACTTAGGACGGTTGCCTGAGGGCATCGTCCAAAAATCAAGGAAATATAAGGGAATTTTATATTGAGATTTTTGTGGCCACTCTGCTTTTAAGAAAGGCAAATTCACTATTATACTTTTAAAATGTAATAGATATATATTTTAATCATTTTTATAATTTGAGTTGGACAATTAAAATCATGAAATAAAAACAAAAAAAATCCTATTTGATCTTTTATTTATTGTATTATTTCTATGTTGGTGGACACACAGGTTTCACCTTGTCCGTCGTCAGTCGTCTATCGGTAGTCACACTTGTTTGCGTCTGGACAATAACTTCAGCTTAATAATAATAATAACTTCAATGTTCAAAGCTTGACGTTTTCGTAGAGCAGTCTACTAAAGTGTAGAATACGGCAATATTTCCGGGATCTTCACGTCCGGGATATTTTACGGAGCATAATGGAAATGAATGAAACGCAAGTATTGGAATGGAATAAGTGCAAATCTGTATTTTAATGGAATAATACCTTTTTATTGAATAATACCCATTTATAATGCGGTATTCTCGTAAATATGTTTTTCATAATTGCACATGTAATGGTAAGGAAGCAATGAACAATTTCTTTGAGTTTTTCACTTTGATAACGCAGTCTTATAATTGCACATCGTAGCAGTGAGACGTCTGCTGTAATGCACACGCTAACGCACACGCATCCCTTACATGTCAAAACCTGTTCTGTGCTGATGTGTACTTCTAGCACGTCGTGGTCCAAAGTTGAATTGTAATCAGTATGTAAGGCAAATCAAGGTATTTGAACAGAGAGAAGCGACAAGGTATTTGAACAGAGAGAAGCGAGGTCGCCCACATTGATTCAAAATGTTTGGTAGGAACAACTGATGGTAAAACTCGGGAAGAATGTGTCTGGTAAGAAAAAAAACGGTCGTGGCATGTTTATGTCAACATTATATTTTTTTCAATACTGTTTTAACACCCGTGACTTGATATGTTATTATGTTAAACTTCGTGTCCAGTCACTACCCAGATATATGCTATTTCCTCTCAGCAGCTATTTTACGCTTGCGTAAAACTTTGCTTGTATTTCATTCTTATTTCTCTCAGGGACGATTACAGACGCACAGCAGAGGATGGTTGACACGTTTCGCATTATGACTTTAAACTGTTCAACTATATAACTTGAAATAAAACCTGCCATAACTGAAAACAAAGCCAATTTTTTCAATGTCTGTTGGGCCTGTTTATCGCCGCTGACGTACATAGATCACTTTTAACTGTGTCGTATTTGTCAAAACTCGTAATTGCATTGAATTGCAAGTTGTTTAACGGCCCATTAACACATCATAGGTTATTTAGACCTGCCTCAAAAATAATACATAGGAATCCATCGAGGAACCTGCCTATATTCCTGAAATTAGTTAAGTAGTTTAGAAGTTATGGTGAATTAAAAACAGCAATTTTATCATACTAAGCCAATGGCGTCGTCAATTTTTATTTATTTATTTATTTTTCTGCATACTGCAGTACACTTTGAATATAAAGCATAAAGTAAAAAGAAAATGTGTTGTTTTGTCATGAATAACAGATTTTATTTCATATCGAAGTGATCAAACTTCAATATTTTCACACTCAATGAAATAAAATGTGTTATTCACTCCAAAACAACAAATATCCTTTATATATTAGGACAGCAAAGTTAGAGGGAGATGAGATGAAGAATGAAGTTGTTGTCCATCAGACATGCCTCCACCAGGGAGTGTACCAATGCAGATCAGAGGTCTGAAGCTCCAAGGTGCAATGGCCTTTCGCTGAAAAAACAGACTGGCTTAAGTCGGTCGTCTGAATATGAAGGTACTAGAGTACTTGAGTACACGTATATGCTGTATTTCTTTGTGAACAAGAAGGATTTGTGTGACAGTGTATTAGCACCTCCTTGACTTTTGAGATGCACAACATTTTGGGGCATGGCAACTGGGAATATGGCAACTAGACATCATACCAATGTTTCCTACTAGGTTTCGTCAAATCCAACAGGGCGTTTAAAAAAAAAAAGGAAAAATTTAAAAAAAAAGGTAAAAAAATTTAAATAAAAAAAGGAAAAATTAAAAAAACAATAATAAAACAAACAATAACAAATCATAATTAAAAAAAGTTAAAAAAAAAAATAAACCTGTGTAAGTTTGGTTAAGATTGCTCAACAAATGTGGCCTGTATAGTGTTAACAACATGTAAATATAGTGTTAACAACATGTGAAACTGCATTTTTTTGCTAATTCAGGGGCCATAACTCTGGTCCGATCTTACTCATTACTGAACCCGTTCGAGATCTGGTAGTCATATACAATCTGTGCAAGTTTAGTTAAGATTGCTAAAAAAATGTGGCCTTTATCGTATAAAGAAGATAAAAAAAATTACATCTTTTGCTAATTCAGGGTCCATAACTCTGGTGTCACTAATTCGATCTGACCGATTATCGAACTTATCCGAGATCTGGTGGTCATATACAATCAAGTAATGTCTCTTCTATCGTGTAAACACGTAACGTTAAGCTGTCGATGCTTCACGATTTTACATGTTTATTGGACATTCAATAATCTTTCCATTTTATATAGTTTAAAAATATTTATTTTACATGATTGCGAAACAAGTTCTTGCAACTTAGATTAATCACTCTCGATGCTTCCTGGGTAGAACCTGTACTAAGCAATGTGGATTAATTATCTTGCTCAAGGATAAATAACGTGGCCGCGGCGAGGATCGAACCCACGACATCTCGATCTGAAGTTCGGCGCTCTACCACTGGACCACGCACTCCACTTTATATAAAACTCCAATTTATATAAACTCTCATGTATGTGACATTGAGTGACTTCGATCACGAACCAGTAGCCGTAGATTAACTATGGTCAGATCGAATACGCCATGGTTTAACCAGAATGACGTCATCAGTCTACTATTGTTCAACCCACGGCAAGGGGATGGTTGCTCTGGTTCAAACATGGCGGACAAAAATAAACTTTCACAAATTTGAAACTTTGTTGTATCTTCGGCATGTATAGACATTTGACTTGAGTTATAAACGTGTTATTTGTATGTAGTCAGTTACTCGATACATATATACAATTGCAACAACAATTAACTATTTTACAGCGAATTATTTGAGAAATTGCGTTGCCGGTGTCAAGGTAAAAAACGTATGGTTTAAATGCACCATGTATCGGCGTAGTCTAAAACCCGGGATGGAATTGGAATGGAATGAGGTTTTGATTCCAATCGCATTCCATTCCATTCTTGCTTGATTTTTTACAATGATTGACTTCGAAATTTGGATGATGTGATGACATGTCGTATTTAATTTAGAAATGATGTCTCGTGTGCCATTTTTAGATAAATCACAGACCTAATAACTTTGTCAAAACATTGATTTTTAAGAGATGCTTCTCTTGATCTTCACAGCGTGCACGTCGCGGAGAGGGCACGGATGACACTCGGGATGTGTGTTTCAGTCTAGGGCCTTGTTAGCCCTACACAACATTGCCGGGATGAGCAAATATTGCATTATGCTCGGTACTAAAAATGCCGGTACTACTGAACTGACGAAAGTACGGGAGGGTTCAGTAGACTCGAGTGTCATTTGACCAAAAGTTATGATGTCTCCTGCGTCCCATCACAGCACACATCATCTGGTGTCTACAGATCCTGGAGGTCAGAAGTCCGCGGGCCGGAGCCGGAGCCTAGATATCAGGGACGCAACCATAATCCCGGGTATCGAAGCGAAGGTCGGGCGGTGTGTGCGGCGCAGGGGTCATACTGTGATAGGTGTGGCCCCAAACAGAGAACCCGACCAGTAGCGGATGTAGGAGCACCACCTTAGCGGATGTAGGCCACCTCGACCAGACCACTTCACCGCCACAGCGAAACTACACAGAACAGCAGCGACACAACACTACACATCTACAAGAGAAACGACTACACTATACAGCAGCACCAGATCAACCTACGCACTCATCTAAAAAAGACCAGACTCTATTGTGCCCATCGCGGAAAGGATACCTTGTCGTGTTAGTTGGCGGACGGTCTATAAACCTTAGAACGACACACACACACACACTTTTTAAGAGATGACATTTTAAACTTTAAACATTTTTTTATACAATTTCTTATATTGAAAATAAACATAAATTATTATAATACCATTTTGCTATTCACTATGAATCTTTTGAATGTATTCTCATCAAAATCGGTGAATAATTGAGAGAGAAGATAGAAGGAAAAGTTAAGGTGCCACGTGATATTTTGGTTAGTTCGTTGGTTACGATAGGAAGTTTCCTATCTGTTTATTAATATGTCTGTGTATAAATGGACAATTATATGGACAAATTTATTTAACATAAAAAACAAAACATCAGTAAAATTGTACTAAACTTTTCGAATATAAAGGGCACTATTTCTGCCAAATAAATATTGTTTCTGATATTATGTTCACATCAATAGTGTTGAATTACTGTCATCTATTATATCATTGACATGGTTCATGCCTATAATTTGCATTTGGATGAAAATTTCAATTAACCATACCCCATCCATTTTGGACTTTCTTTTCAAAGATGGATGACCGATAGTCCTTAAGTTTCCATTCCAAAGTTTAGTCTGTGACACATGTACTGAGTATAGGATAAAATATGGAATGAATCTGGAAGAAAATTGGAATGAAAAAATGTGAAATATGCTTAATGTACCATATAAGGCTATGAGGAAAGCATGGGAACACAATATAATATATCTGACATGTTCTAACCTATTGGTATTATAACCTCTAACCTCACACACACACACACACACACACACACACACACACACTGACATAATTATGTACATGGCAGACACATGTACGCAAACTAACAAAGACGGTGCACAATATCACAGCATTGTAGTGCAGTAGGACTCAATTGGGGTGTATTTAAATAGATAGGTTTGTAAGTGCGTTACTACTGTCTCGCCGCAGAGCTAGCTTTTATGGTGATATCGATAGAGCGCCCGCTTCGCATGCAATCGTTCCGAGTTCAAACCCCGCTGAGTGTACTACTTTTTCCTCGTCCGTTTACAGTAGTATGGTCGGTGAAATTGCTTTTGATGAATGCATACCATTAAACTTTTAATTCAGTACAGACAAAGTACAGAGCTTTACCATACTATAACGTCCGATAAATTAATGGAAGTTAGAGTACGGACAGCACACGCGGACAAGGTCACTAAGTACACCATACTACAATATTTTTTTTATAGAGTCTGTCTCAGCTTGTTGGTGCCTAAAGCCCCAGTCAAGCGATCGCTTGCGATTTCCCCCAGTCGCAGACCGGGATAATCGCGAGAAGGTCGGGTTCAATCGCAGACGTTGCAGTCACACTCCGAGCACTGAAAAGACTGATCGCATAACAAATGGCTGTAGCAATCGTGGGTGTGGTCCCAACGATTTTAGACATATCGTACGATTGCTTTCGAATTGTCGTACGACTACCTGCAATCACTTGCAGAATTTTGCAGCCGGCAGCACGACTACTTGTGACTGGTAGTGCGAGTGATCGGAAATAGCTGCGAGTATTCCCAGCCTGTTGCAATCGGTTGTGTGATCGGTCGTTTTATTTGGAGGTTTGGCCGTAACATTTAATTTGGGAGTCTCAGGAATTACAGAAAATAGTATTTGCTATTCAAATACATATAACAACTTGTCATTTGTGTCTTAGCCCTAGTATTATAATACTCAACCATATCAGGATGCAACCAAAGAACGGAACAGAAATATCTCCTGCGTTCAACTGTTTAGTTGTCTCAATTGCACGTTTTTACGTCGAATGCCGTTGTAATGAGAAGTGAATACATATTGGAGATAAATATTTCTAAAGTGACGATATATGATAGCTAAAATCCGCATAAATATGGGAATACATACGGGAGAGAAATAAAGTGATTAGGAAGATTAATGATAATTTAATTCTACAAAAAAAAACTTTGAATGCATACAGTTATTTACAGGTACATAGTTTCCGAACCAATGTTCGTTGGAAGTACCAGTATAAAACAAAACCCACCAAGTTTCTTTCCCATAAAGAGTCGGTTGGTCGTAGCGGGGGTCGAACCCACAAAGCCATTCTCCATCAGACTGGGTTCCGACTTATAAACATACCAATACTTCATAAAGATTTATAAATTTCAATGCACGAGTTTTAGTGCACAAATGACCAATAAGTCCGAATTTAGTCCGGGTCCGACCCTAGGTTCTAAGACCAGACACCTTGCCCTCGTTCGGGTCCCGGCTAACCATGACCGTGTGGTTAAGGTTCGAACATCAGGCCACTTTCAATAAAAAGGTTTGATTTTCAGCTTTTCTAAGAACGTCTGCAACCCGTGCTAACATATAACCTTGACCTATAAGTCGGAACCCAGTTTGGATCTCACCCCAGTGGTCTAAGCTACGAGTACATATACAACAACCCCCTTAGCAACACCCACTCGGTTGCTATGGACAGATAATCAAATAGTCCTATACTTAAAGTTAGTGCGGTCACTTTTCAATCGTTCTAAGAGTTTATGCAACCCGTGCTGACATAATTTATAACCTTGACATATACGTTCGAACCCAGTCTGGTTCTCACCCCTGGGGTCTAAGCTTCGTGTACATATAAAACAACCCTCTTAGCAACACCTCCTCGGTTGCTAGGGACAGATAATCAAGGCTAGTACTTTAAATTTAGGATATTTCGTTATTTTTCAATCACTCTAACAGCTTCTGCAAGCCTTGCTGACATATAACATTGACCTATAAGTTGGAACCCAGTCTGCATCACACCCCAGGGGTCTAAGCTACGAGTACATATACAAAAAAAACTTAGCAGCACCCCCTCGGTTGCTAGGGGCAGATAATCAAATAGTCCTATAACTTTGAAATAGGATAATTAGTTAGTGCGGTCACTTTTCAATCGTTCTAAGAGCTTATGTAACCCGTGCTGACATATAACCTTGACCTGTTAGTCCGATTCCAGTCCGGATCTCATCCCTGGGGTCAAAGCTACGAGTACATATAAAATAACCCCACTTAGCAACACCCCCACCCCCACCCTCGGATGCTGGGGGCCCGGCAGATAATCAAAGTTAGGATACTTCGATATCTTCAATTATTTTAACACCTACTGCAACCCGTGCAAAACATTCTAACGGTCGTTATGGACACTCTGGTGTATATATAATATACATGTATATGGAGGGAACTCCCTGGCGGTCCTGTTCAGTTGAAGTTCGAACCTCTAGGTTGTGGGGTAACGTGGGGTACGATACCAAGGAGAAAATGCGAGAGAAGCTGTTTAGTTCGGCGATGTTTGTAATCCCGAAGTTCGGGAAATTGTTCATAAAATGCGAGGTAGAAGCAGATATATGAGTGCTGCTAAAACCGGGGCCTCAAAGCCAGGGTGTCGGAAAAAACAGACACAATAAACCCGAGTCTGCAATCTTGCGGGTGTTTTTTTGTTCTCTGCTTTCAGCTGATCTTCAGATACACACATATCACTCCACCTCCTGGGTGACCTGCCTGTGGCTCTTCGGTTCCTAATAATATTTATTAAATATATAAAATCAAGTCGAAAATATTTGTTCTCCTTTATGTATACAGAGAATAAACGTTTCATACATGTATTATGTTAATTGCAACTTGACATTCAACGAAAGACTGTTTTAATATTTCACGAAATGCTATTTTCTAAGGTTATAGTTGATTTGTATTTTTAATTAAGTTAGTACACTGACTATTTTAATAGATAAATAATAATTACATTATAAATATATATCTAAATTCTGCAACTGGCCTGCCGATCGCAAAGAGGTCATGATATTTCCCTACTTCTCGTATCACATGTCGTGAACGTGCACGAGATATTGCACGAACAATCGCACAGAGGTGCAACAGGTCGTGCAATCGGTAGCAGCTGGTCGTGCGAGGGGTCGGAGACCAAAAGGTCTTGCGATCATCTGCGATCGTACACGACAGCATGCAACAGGTCGTGCAACACGTAGCACGACTGATTGCGACCTCTTGCGATCACTTCGGTCGCAACAAGGTTTTTGTTTTTGCTGCGACCGATTTTGGTTGTACGAGTATCTGCGATCGCCTGCGACTGCATACGGCTTACTGCACGATTTTCTACGATCTCTTGCGATTTTCTTCATTTTTTTGATCGCAAGAAGTCGTAAGGCCAATGTGCCTGGCACTTAACCAAGTTCTTTTTCTATGTTTAGCGTCATTGGGCTGGTAAGTTTTTGAATGTCTTGGTCAAAAAAACACAACATTTTTGACATTCATATGGAAACCATCGGAAACGCATTTCCAAGTCGACGACAACGCAAAACAAGTTATAAAATGACTAGGGAAATGAACAACTTGATCAACTACATCAATTCCTAATTGGAATAAACAAAAATCTTACTGCATGGGTATCATTATAACTTGTTTTGTTGTTTGAATATGGTTTCGGTTGAAAAACGTCCAACGAATGAAGAAACATACAGCTGTTTTTTACGATGGCCCATTTGGCTCACATTTGGCTCACATTTACTTAATTCTATTTCTTGACTTCCGAATTTCGCATTCCGCATTCCGAATTCCGCATTTAGAAGTAGGTAGTAAGTAAGTTGTACGAGTAAAATACTACTACTACCTCTACCACAATACTAGTAATGATAATGATAATAGTATTAATAATAATGTATGCGTGCACGTGCATGTATGTGTTTTGTGAAATCACAGTGTTAAAGATGCAGTTACTTCTCACATTTTATATTTAATAATCATGTACTATAAAGGTGTATATATATTGCCAGTGACCACGAATGTTGTATTTTTTATAATATACAATTCATATCTATATACAGAGGATCTTACATGAGTACTCATTCATTATTGAATTTATTAAACGAGTTGGCAAAATGGTATAATGCGAGGCACTTGCCGAGCATTATATTATTTTCGCTAACGAGTTTAATAAATTCAATAAGGAATGAGAACGAATGTTAGATTCTATTTATCACATAAGCCTGTCGCTTTAACACGCGAAACCGACATAAACCGTGGGAATTGGATCATAGTCATTATCTATATTTTTTGACAGCGAATACTAGGCTCATTTGCGTACTTATATGACTAGTAGTATATCGAAAATATAGAATGGTGTTATTCCACTCCCACACCGTAAGTTATGTGATAAAATCTGAATATCCCTGTTAATCCTTTGTAAACATATATACTATTATATCCCATAAATATACACAAACTCCAACTTGAGTATCTGTTAATCCTTGGCACACTATAAACTTCAATATAAAATATAAGATTGTCAAAAATACACTTACTATTGAAGCAAATATGAAAAAACAAACGTCCTTTTTGCGTGTTGTCTTTTACATTGTCTATGAGGCGATGACATTACCCTCTCTTAAAATCTAAGTGGTACGAAAAAAACTGTAATATTATATCCGAAAGTTCATACGCAGATCCAGAATTTTACCTCGAGGGTGAGCAAAAGTATTCACAATAAAAAAATAAAAAAACGTTTCTTTTTGATTTTTTCAGGATGGTATATCTAGGGGGTGTCCAGGGGGAGGTCCAGAGGCGGTCCAAACTTTACAAACCTTAATATTTTATGTAATTTATAAAATCTCAGTCCGATCGTTTGCACGGGCTTCCCTCTGGATCGGCTAGTGATCCACTCTGAGTTTATACTCCACCCTGGATCCGCTAGTGATATACACCAGCCACACACATAACAATAAAATATTTCTTAGCTTCTGAATTCCGAATTCCGCATTCCATAATAACGTGTTTTTTCATGTTTGCACTAATACTAAATAAGAGTATTTTTGAAAATCTTATATTTTATATTGAAGCTTATAGTGTGTATATATAAAGGATTAACAGATACTCACCCCGTGTGGATGGCTGGCGTGGCGCAGTCGGTAGCGCGGCGGATTTGTAACCGGAGGCCCCGGGTTTCGTCGGTGTGTTCTTAGGCAAGACACTTTTCCTTAGCCTCGTCCGTCGGATGGGGACGTAAACCGGGCGGTCCCGTGTATCGGTCTATCCTCCGAGCACGTTAAAGAACCATAGGAATCTATTCGATAATGAGAGTAGGGCACGGTTCCCGGATTCCTATGTATCCTTCCCGTCTCTCTGGGGCGGCTCTAAATAACCTATACTTTGTTGATGAGCCGTTAAACAACATTCAATTCAATTAATTCACCCCGTGTGGTTGCCGGGGTAGAATACAACCACTGCAAATCCCGCTAGAGGCAAGAGGATAGGACCCCACTTCATGTTCATTTTGTCATTTTTTATCATACTCATTCAAGGTCTTCATCATGACACCGCGTATGCAAACTTGGAAACGTGGCTCCATCGTAAATGGAGTGTTTACTATAGAATTTGCAGCAACTCTGCAGTTCTGCAGGTTAGAAGGTTCAAGGCCCATTCTCCATATTTTATCTTGATGTAAATGGAGGATGAGCCTGGCATATTCATCCCTGTTAGGCGCCATATAACCTTTCATGTGTTGGTGCGCCGTAAAAACACAATTCAGTTGACAGATACTCAAGTAGGAATTTATGTATATTTATAGGGTATAATAGTATATACGTTTATGATGTATTTATACAAAGAATATACGGATACTCAGGTTATAGGGATTTTAACTTAAGGTTATGTGGTTTATATAAAAACACAACAATCGTGGTCACAGGCAATATTCATACACTTTATATTGCATCATTATTAAATATAAAATGTGAGAAGTAATTGCATCTTTAACAGTAACAGTAACACTGTGATCCACAACACACATACATGCACATGCACGCATAAATTATTATTTTAATTATGATAATTATTATTATTATTATTATTATTATAATTATTATTATCTTACTACCTACTTCTAAATGCGGAATTCGGAATTGGGAATGCGGAATTGGGAATGCGGAATGCGGAAGTCAATAATAGAAGTGAAATAAATGTGAACCAAATGGGCCATCGTATTTTTTTTTTCTCGACTCTTCGTTTGTTTTTTTCCTGCCTGGTAGGTAGGTTTCGAGAAAGCAATGTTGTTTTTCTCAGTATATTTGTTTTGAAGTATGACTGCATCAGCCAGAGGAGAAATGTTTATTTACAGTATTATTTTTTATGTTATGCAGGATGACCCATTCAACCAGAGGAGAAATGTTTATTTTCATTAGATGTGTTATGTAGGATGACCCGCTAAATATAGAAAAAAACTCGGTATGGCCTTATTTAAAAACCTCGATGGGCTAAGCCCATCTCGGTGTTGTATGAAAGTCAACTGGTAACCAACTCGCTGAGACTAGACTCTACATATTACATATTTGTTCATGTGCCTGTATTCAATTGGTAACCAACTCGCTGAGACTAGACTCTATATATCACATATTTGTTCATGTGCCTGTATTTATTCTAGTTTTAGTTGTTAATTTTTGATTGACATATATCTATATGATAAAGTAAACCCATTCCAGGTTTTACACTATGCCGCGTGTATCCATTTATAGAAACTACAGTTTAACTAGAGTAAGTTCGCATTACTCCTCAGCTAGACATGCGCAGATCAACGACCATAGTTATAAACTATAGTTAGTGATCGCTAGTCCCTCATTAATGAATTGGAAAATGAGGGTTTCGAGAAAAAGAGTTTAAAACACCATCTTCTAATAAATAATATAGTAGTTTTCTTCGCAGTCATGGCTTATGTCTTTTGTACTACTTTTATTTTGTTGAAAATTCACCGTACGTTTGATACTTCACAAGTTATCGCAAAAAAATGTATCGGTAGCGTTAGAACATCAGTTAAGTGTATTTATATATGTCGTATTTACAGATATATCTAGTATGTCACTCGAAAGAAATTTCTCACACTATACCCCGTACACTAAATGTTGTCATATATCTACCCCCTGTACACAATAATACTATACCCTGTACACTAATTCACAATCTTTGACAAATAACAGTAACTACAGAAGCTACAAGGCCAACATTTGGCACTATGCATCTTAGCATGAAACTGATGAAATCGTACGATTCAGAATTTCAAGATTTAAACAAAAAAGCAAGACTTTTTACTGCGGATCGAAATTTGAAAGTGATCATCATACTTTTCAACCATACTTTTTTACATTTTTGCATAGTACTAATTGAATCTACACCTTTCGAGGCTCAATTAAACATTCCAGTAACTGAAACACTGGTTCGGTACATGCATTTGGTTTGATAAATGTATGTCACTGATGTGTAAACTTACCTTAGGGTAGAAAACAAGAGGCCCAAGTGGGCCCGTAGACGCTTTACTTGTATGATGTGATTCAAAAAATAAACATGATAGAGGCCAACCCAAGAAACATGTTTCCTATATATATAACTCTATGTAAACTTTGAATATTTGACGACAACGAAAAACATACACTTGATAGAGCAATCTCTACCCAGAGTACACTCGTTTCTCATTTGTCTCTGTCAACGTCAAAGGAAGTAGGGCGAACGGTTAGGTCACGTGATTATTCAAAAATGTTATGACGATGTTTATAATAAATCCTGTTGCGTGATCTGCAAAGATACAATATAGACCTATATTAAATAATTTCAATTTTTATTTCTATTATTACTCTTTTTTTAGTAATTTTCTCCTATCGAGCTTCGGTTTGAAATGTTTACATATGCGTTTCGATTGAGGAGACCTAAGTACGTATTATTTTTGTAGTGAAATAGTCCCGTTTAAAACTAAATTGTTTTCATGCATTATTTCAAATCTTGCAACATCTAATTTGCAGATTTTCTGAAAATTATATTTACACAAGAAATAAATAAGTTTCAGGCAAACATATTCCAATTACACAGGTATTACCAAAATTTAGTAGTTAGCAGAGATATATGTGAGTGCAAGGAACGATAACTCTGCGTGGAGATTGTTGATAGAGGCCAACAACAGGAACATGTATATGATATTTAACTAGAATGAAATAAGTGGTAATATGTCGTTTGATAAATGTCCTTAAAGTTGACCTAAGTTTAGCCATTGTGGCCATCATGGATGACTGGAGGCCCCAAAAAAAACACAAATCTGAGGGGGACTAACCCAAAGATCATTGTGATTAAGTTTCATCAAAATCCTTCAAGCGGTTTCAGAGAAGATGTCATTTTTAATGTTTTCCTATATAACTCTAGTAAACTTTGGGTCGCTGTGGCGGCCATTTTGATTACTCGACGATAACGAAAAAACACAAACTTGATAGAGGCTAACCCCTGGAACATATTTATGATATTTCACAAGAATGGAATAAGTGGTTTCGGAGGAGATGTTGTTTGAAATTTCCTTAAATTTGACCTAATTTTAGCTATGGCGGCCATCTTGGATGACTGGCAGCCGCGAAAAACACAATTCTGAGGGGGACTATCCTAAAGATCATTGTAATGAAGTTTCATCAAAATCCTTCAAGCGGTTTCAGAAAAGATGTTATTTTTAGCCTTTTCCTATATTATTCTATGTAAACTTTGGATCGCCGTGGCGGCCATTTTGATTACTCGACGATAACGAAAAAACACAAACTTGATAGAGGCTAACCCCTGGAACATATTTATGATATTTCACAAGAATGGAATAAGTGGTTTCGGAGGAGATGTTGTTTGAAATTTCCTTAAATTTGACCTAATTTTAGCTATGGCGGCCATCTTGGATGACTGGCAGCCGCGAAAAACACAATTCTGAGGGGGACTATCCTAAAGATCATTGTAATGAAGTTTCATCAAAATCCTTCAAGCGGTTTCAGAAAAGATGTTATTTTTAGCCTTTTCCTATATTATTCTATGTAAACTTTGGATCGCCGTGGCGGCCATTTTGTATATTCGACGATAACGAAAAACACAAACTTGATAGAGGCTAACCCAAGGAACATGTTTGTGATATTTCACAAGAATGGAATAAGTGGTTTCGGAGATGTTGTTTGAAATTTCCTTAAATTTGACCTAATTTTAGTCATGGCGTCCATCTTGGATGACTGGCAGCCGCGAAAAACTAAATTCTGAGGGGGACTATCCTAAAGATCATTGTAATGAAGTTTCATCAAACCCCTTCAATCGGTTTCAGAGAAGATGTTATTTTTAGTCTTTCCTATATAACTCTATGTAAACTTTGTGTCGCCGTGGTGGCCATTTTGATTATTCGACGATAAAGAAAAACACAAACTTGATAGAGGCCAACCCAAGGAACATGTATATGATATTTCACAAGAATGGAATAAATGGTTTTGGAGGAGATGTCGTTTGAAATTGCCTTAAATTTGACCTAGTTTTAGCCATGGCGGCCATCTTGGATGACTGGCAGTCGCAAAAAACACAAATCTGAGAGGGGCTATTGCTAAGATCATTGTGATTTAAGTTTCATCAAAATACTTCAAGCGGTTTCAGAGAAGATGTCACTTTTAATGTTTTCCTATATAACTCTATGTAAACTTTGGGTCGCTGTGGCGGCCATTTTGATTATTCGACGATAACGAAAACCAAACTTGATAGAGGCCAACCCAAGGAACATGTTTATGATATTTCACAAGAATGGAATAAGTCGTTTCTGAGATGTCGTTTGAAATTTCCTTAAATTTGACCTAATTTTAGCCATGGTGGCCATCTTGAATGACTGGCGGCCGCAAAAAACACAAATCTGAGGGGGGCTTTCCTAAAGATCATTGTAATGAAGTTTCATCAAAATTCTTCAAGCGGTTTCAAAGAAGATGCCATTTTTAGCCTTTTCCTATATAACTCTATGTAAACTTTGAGTCGCCGAGTCGTTTCGGAGATGTCGTTTTCAATCAATTCAATCGTTTGAAAATTCCTTAGATTTGACCAAGTTTTAGCCATGGCGGCCATCTTGGATGACTGGCGGCCTTAAAAAACACAAATCTGAGAGGGGCCCTCCCAAGTAACATTGTGATGAAGTTTCATCAAAAGCATTCAAGCGGTTTCAGAGGAGTTATCGATTTTATAAAATTGCTAACAGATGGACAGACAGACAGACAGACGGACGACGGAAGAAAAGCGATTCCATAAGCTCGCATGGCCTTTGGCCAGTAGTGCTAAAAACTACCATTTTCGTTATTTTTCTAATCATTTCAACCGCTATATCCGGTGTACGATGTATCACTGTATTCGTCGGGGGATAAAAAAAGAGTAAAACTTGTCTTTAACTAATTGGGGTGTAACGAAATATCGGGGTTAAACATGTCGGCACCGGAGTCATTAATTTTTCCTATGTTCAATACGAATTCTCGGTTAAGCGTGAATGGTCAAGATAATGCAAAACGAATGACTCCGGTACCGACATGTCAAACCGCGAAAAGTTCCTTCCTTGAACCATTCATATATAAACTGTATGATACCTAAAGGTTGGCTGTCAATATTTTACAGGGGTCATATTTTTATGTGTGAGGGGGTTGTTATATTACTGGCTTTTTCGAAAGAGTCATTACACGACAGAACAAATTATGACCGGGTGTCATTCTATTACATATCATTTTGACATCAAGAGCAACATTCCTGTGAATTTTCATGATATAGTAGTTTCGGAGGAGTAGTCGCTACAAGTTTTCATTATATAACTCTATGTAAACAAAGATGGCCTCTGGCGGCCATGTTTAATGTCACATCAAAATAATTTTCGACAAGGATCAACAGCATGTCATGCTGATCATTTTAGAAAAGTCCCATATCAATATCACTTACAGTTTTCAAGAAGTAGTCGCTACAAGCTTGTTTTTTAAAAATCTATTTTTAGCCGTGGCGGCCATTTTGAATTTCCGGCCGACCTGAACTAGACATCAATACCAACATTAATGAGATTGTTTGTTTGTATGGTGTTTTACGTCATTTTCAACACATGTAAAGTTATATATGACGGTCGATTTTTTGTGGTGGAGGCAGACCACCCACTTTTCCTGGGTAGAACCAGTACTGTACACCTCCCGCCATCCGTAAGTATCGACACTTCCTGACTTACAAGTCGAGCTCCCAGTGGGATTCGAACCCGCATCGGTGAGAGGCGAAGGTTTACAACGCAACGTCGTTAACCATTCGGCCAAGGAAATATGCACTCAAGGAAGTTGACTGCATTAAGGGCTATTATTCAGCCATCTTTGAAAAGAAAATCCAAAATGGATGGGGTATGGTTAATTGAAAGTTTCATCCAAATGCATATTGCATGAACATTGTCCATGATATAATAGATGACATTAATGCAACACTATTGATGTGAACATAATATCAGAAACAATATTTATTTGGCAGAAATAGTGCCCTTTATATTCGAAAAGTTTAGTGCAATTTTACTCTAAGATGTTTTGTTTTTTATGTTAAATAAATTTGTTCATAAAGTTGTCCATTTATCTAAAAATGGCACACGAGACATCATTTCTAAATAAAGTAAGCCATGTTATCACATCATCCAAAATTCGAAGTACACCATTGTTAAAAATGAAAATTTTCTTTATATGCCATGTGCCTTCAACACACGCACATGATACACATGAAAAGCATGCATGAAACATGCTGTATGGTGAAACATTCGGATACACAGGTAATTTGATCGTATTCATATGTTATTATTTAGTTTGTGCTGTTTTTATAGGAATATAATAATAAATTACTCTTGTGTTGCCATGTTTCTATTCACAACAGTCACTCAGTTGTGTTTAATACATCCAAAAATATTGTTGCCATTTATAATAGTTTGACAAGTAAAACCCGTCAGTGCCACCATACTATAGCATTGAGATTATTTTGAAAGTACATGCCATTGAAAGAATAGCTTGTTTTTTTTACAATGATTGACTTTGAAATGTGGATGATGTGATAACATGCCGTATTTAATTTAGAAATGATGTCTCGTGTGCCATTCTTAGATAAATGGACAATTCTATGGACAAATTTATTTAACATAATAAACAAAACATCTTAGAGTAAAATTGCACAAAACTTTTCGAATATAAAGGGCACTATTTCTGCCAAATAAATATTGTTTCTGATATTATGTTCACATCAATAGTGTTGCATTAATGTCATCTATTTAAGAAATAAGAAATAAGTACCTGTGTTTTATCGGTGAATAAAATACAGTTAGGAGTTCGGATGCGTAGTAATTAAATCACGAGTGCGTTAGCACGAATGATTTAATTTCTCGCATCCGAACGACTAACTGTATTTTATTCACCGATAAAATACAGGTCCGTATTTATTATTTCGATTCTAACACAACAATTACCCCATTATTTACGCTATTGTTGGGGCACTATATATAATCTCGGAGGTCAAGGTAATCAGGCTGCTATGTTTACAGGCTGTTCCATCGGGCGCCCCCGTATGCAAAGTTCTGCGTTTCAATGCACTAGTTTTCACGTGACAAACAATTAAGTCAGTGCTTACGTCATATAGCTTGCGCTGTATGACGTCAAACGTTCTCACCTTGTTCAAGATGCTTATTAATGTTATATGTACAGGTGCATATGATGGGTTTATTTCGGGGGTGTGCACGGTTTGGGAGAATGGCAATTTTGTTGTAATTAACATTTCATTAAAATTACTGTTCATTTTGTCTTCGTGACGGATATTTACCAAGTGACGTCATGTAACGTGGCGCTTCCAACGGATGAAATATACGCGGGGAATTAATGTAACAGCTGTGTTTTATCGTAGAATAACATACAGCTGTCTCCCTTCTTTGTGTATATGAAAGACTGCAGAGGTCGTGTTAGAATAAATCATTGACAATGTTCATGCCTATAATATGCATTTGAATGAAAATTTCAATTAAACATACCCCATCCATTTTGGATCTTTTTTTCAAAGATGGCTGACCAATAGTCCTTAAAATGCATACAACTTCATTATTTCAATGATACGGTTATATCCAAAAGGCTGGGGTTCACAACAGTCATTACAGTATCCTCCTTCCGTCAGTGTACCAAGAGAAGAATCTCTCAGTGGCACGATATTATGCCTGGACTGTCACGCGTTGCAAGATGTCTGTAAGCCCTATATATGCCCATCCCATTGCTACGTTTTGATTGATAATATTAATTTATGGCAAAGTCTTTGGGACAATAAAAGACAATGATGCTCATATCTTGTTTAAATAATAGTATTATTTAAAATTACAATATATAAAAAACATAAAATATAACATTGAAGTTATTTAAAACAACAACAAAAAAAAACACGCTTGCATATAAGGATCGGTACCTAGGATATCGGGATAGTACACATTTGATACTCAGAAAACTGTCTGACATACCGGTACTATTACAATAATATGGTTTTCTTGACAGTACTTTGTGCGAATTAAGGGTGTACATTTGTAAAACAAACAACTCACAATTAACAATATAAACCATTTAAACCCTGAATAGGGAGGTAGGTGCATGAACTTCTGTCCTTATGTTTTTTCATCGTATCTTAGATTTGTTTTCTCTTTGGCTGTTGGTTTGATAGATTCTGAGGTGTTTCTAATTAAGTAATTTTGTATGTATTTACAAAAACATTTAACTGTATTTTTTGCTATTTTTCCTGGGTGTTGACTTTATTGTTAAAGATTTCCTTTTGATGGGATATACCTTTATTTACACTGTTTTGCCAAGAAGTGTTAATAGCGAGGTTGTGTACACATAACATCAATTTAAGGTATTGTCTACTGACCATTCCATGTCGCTTACCCTGTATACACCACGCTTTATGTTTGTATAGCGTCCCATTCATTGACTATTGAATTATTTTTTTTAATTTAATTTGTTGTACAGTGTTAACCTAATTGCGATTGAGTGCTGCGGTTGATATAGGACTGTTTTTCTCATTTTATGTATATGTAGATGCGGACACTACTGCTGAAAAAGCTGCAGTAGTCAATGTATTTTATCCAACGCTTCATGTGAATACCAAATTGGTATAAAAAAATAAATAAATGGGACCCTGGGGTAATATTTGGACCCGGCCACACCTTTGAAGTGAATTATATAGGACACTCTTTTAAAGGTATAAGGTCATAAGCGTATGCCACTTGCAAAATATTAGACCTCTAGCACTTAAAGATTCAGAGAAAACGATTTTTTAAAGAACTTGATTTTTATTTAAATGGGGGAGATAACTCTAATAACAGGAAATAGCTACCCTGTTGGCACTGCTATCATGGATTTTTCTTCTCTAGGATGTACTCCATAACATGGTACCTTAAGAATTTGTCACCGGAGATGGTAGCGAAAAATTGTCTAGCTCATGGTTCTGGAAATCAAAAGATAAATAACAAAGTGTACGAAGGCTGACTTTTATGGCTTTGACATATTATTTTGTAGTTCAAATCAAGATCCGACACTAAATAAATAACTGTACTATATAAATGTACTTAATTGTTCAAATTTGCTCTGTAATAAGATACTATATGATAAGTCATTGCGTCTCACTTTTCACCAAGCAATGTGTGTTGTAACTACACAAGTAATTCTCCGTTTTATAACCTCGTCTGTCTTGGTAAAAATGAAGAGCTATTGTCACCACCATATCGGTTAAAATAGATAGTAACTGGAAATTATGAGGTTAAGTGTGTTTTTTTGTAAGAGAAGCCATTAAGGCACGCAATGGAATTCAGTACTTAACAAGTAACGATTAGTGAGTGTAACGGCATAGATTCCAACAGAAAATCGTTTTCTCAGTAATAGATAGAGATGGTCTCATTGAGGTGTTTAAAATAAACAACGAGATGAAACTATACTTTGCTTGTTTTGTAGCATGTCCATTTCAGCTTCCTGCCATACTCTAACACCATTTATTCTGACAGGCGTTATTTTTAATTAAACGATTTACACCTGTGCTATTACAAAGGGATTTTTCAGGGACCATGCTACAAAGTGCTATTTATTCCTTTGCTGTGAGTACAACCAGAAAATCGTTGTCTAAGTGCTGTTTAACCTCATAATAGACACCATACTGCAAGTGTTTTTTTAAATTATTTCCCAGTTGAGGTCAATGAAAATCCTTGATTCTCCCCCACTCCCCCCTGACATCCCACTTCTCATCAACCCAATCCCACAACCCACTCTTTTTTCAATGATTTTCTAATCAATTGAGAATTTTATCTGACTTATGTACTGGCAACTGATCTTTATCGAACTCATATCCAGCAATTAAACAACACCCCTATCACAACACTTCATGCCATGCGAAAGACAGACCACAGACCTCGGCACAAGCCCTACTGGCCTTTGAATAGCAGCGTTAACAAAGTAAACAGACAACGTACGGACGACGGAAAACAGGCCGTGGCCGTGAATACAATAACGCGTCTGTTAAAATGAGTCGTAACAGAACAAATACAATGAATCAAACGATGCAGATGAAAAAAATGAGTGAGACTACAACAAATGACTAGGAAACAAATGATGCAGATGTATGGATAAGAAGAACTGATCAGGAATCAAATGCCTGAAAATAAAATGGTGAAGATGTAGGGATAAGTAGGATAAGAAGAACTGACAAGGAATCACATAAGACTGATGTAGAGGTGAGAGGGATACAAACTTATCAGGAATCAAATGATGAAGATATAGAGATAAGGAGGATAAGATGAACTGACCTGGAATCAAATAGTTAAGACATAGACATAAATGGGGTAAGAAGAACTGACCAGGAATCAAATGATGAAGCCATAGATACGGGGATGATATGAAGAACTGTCCCGGAATCAAATGGTGAAGACATAGAGATGACTAGGATAAAAGAACTGACCAGGAATCAAATGGTGAAGTCATAGACATACGTAGAATAAGAAGAACTGATCAGGAATAAAATGGTGAAGATGTAGAGATCAGTGGGATACGAAGAACCAATCAGGAATCAAATGGTGAAGATGTGGAGTTGAGTGGGATGAGAAAAACTGATCAGGATTAAAATGGTGAAGACATTGAGATAAGTGGGATAAGAAGAACTTCCCTGGAATCAAATTGCGAAGATGTAGAGTTGAGTGGGATAAGAAGAATGTGTTCACTGGACCATCCTAAAGATGTGTACAAAGTTATATTGTTGTAGACCTTATATTTGGAAGGTTATCTGCCACAATCATTTGACAGGTAAACGTTAACAGACAATACCACAACATTTACGTCCCTATGGACATGTAAAAAGAAGAAAAGTAGTGTTAGAGAAAAAATCAAATGATGAGATTGGAGAGAAAAGTTGGACTAGTACAAAAAGGAGGCATTCAAAAATGAAAAGAAAAACATAGCCCTTTGATGAGGAACAAAATGATAAAGATCCTAATACATGTACATATGGGATTAGTCTCATAAAGAATAAACACAAATCAAAACTCCTTAACAAGGAACACACTTCTGAAGAATTAAAATGCATAATGGATTAGTTCAAGAAGGTAGCATAAAATGATGGAACCAAGAAAAGCAGTGTACTTAGATAAGGAACAAAATACTGACGTCATACGTGAGACAAGTTTATATGGCAGGGTGTCCGGCGGGGTCGCCGCCACTTCGCGGGGTAGACTGGAGTAGGGTCTAGTACACTAGTAATATCAATAATTGTTGGCTACTTAATGTAATTATCAATATTTTATCATATTTTTTATAATAGTGAATAAATGAGAGTTAGTTTTATCTCGAAATATAATGTGTTTTTATTACGTTTTTGTCCATTCATGTCCTTTTAGCGCAAACATGAATAATTCAATGGAATAATAAGTCATCATGCAAATATTGCAGTTAAAATGTTATAAAACAAAAATAATGTTTTATATATCGTATTAAATGTTCATCTGAAAATAGTTTAAGATGAAAATGAAACCCATACGTTTACTACCAGTTATTGTTGCGTTAAATTAATGATAACATGAAAGGAAATTGATTATAAATAATATCATTTACGTACATCTATCTACATTTAGGTTGTTTTAATTTAAAGAAGATGTTAGGAAAGACAGGTCCGTAAATTCAGTTAAAGAAATGTATTGAATTTTACATTATTAATAATATTTCGAGAAAAAAATCATAATAAAAACACTGTGTTTTTCCGAAAGTTTAAGATATATTATTCAGGTTTCTAAACCTGTTTTAATTATAACTGTGTCGTCAAAAAAGAAAATATAATATTTTCGAATGTATCATTTATCTCAGCCTTATCGCATATGTAATAACCATGAATGACACGCGTTGCGCGGCTTCTGTTCAGTACGAAGTAGTGTTATTTTAAAACGTGTCATAAAGTTGTTATTTAATCAGTTGTAAAACATTACATTATTAGTATGTTGATTGAATTAGCGACACTCGTTGATTGTTCTAGTGATATTTAAAGGAATACATACGTGTGATTAATTGATAACATTAAACGTAAACCGCTTGCTGTATGTTAAAGACTCTTGCTTTACTATTTCAATATTTTATTTGGCATAACATTTACATGTCTATTGCCTTACAATACACAATATTTCAGAGAACATACATACTTCATTTAGAGAATGAATATATATATTTCAGCGAAACAGTTATACTTAATACGTTCTATCCATGGCATTTTATCACACGTTATTACCATTATCAAGATTGTGTCAAGCATTTATATTTAAGGACTTTAGAACAATGCATAGAAACTCTGTACGGCAGTGTTAACTAAAAACTGAACGTTTTATTAGAATTATTAAACTTTAAATACTAGTTATTAACGTTTCCTAAGTTAACATGTAAATCTTTAAGTTTCTTTAATTAATTCAAATGATTTGTAAAGTAATTTTAAATGAAAACAAGCCGGTAGCCATCCTTGAAATTTAACCTAGGAATATCACTTATTTTGGTGTCCGGTGGAATTAACCTCACTCTCCGCCCTGGATTTTGTTTTGATTTCCTTCCTTCAATGAATTGCATTTCCCCCATGTACTAGTATATATTTTTTTTTATGAAAGTACATTGCAAATTCAACCAAGGCTACAGCCTCTGCATGCCCCAGTGTGCCCCAGTGTAGCTACGGACCTGGAAAAGCAGAATATTGAAAAGCACAGGGTCCTTCTCGATTCAACATATTTATGTATAAGGAACTTATTTAGTACGGTTTATGTTAATCGGCCTTCGTAGCGCAGTAGGTTACCGTGTTATTCTAGATATGCTTACCCCGTTGCGGACGGCGTTCAAACCCGCGGCTCTGCACTTTTTTTTTTAAAGCAAAAATGTTTTATGAATTTTCTTTTTTATGAAGAAGTGGTAGTAAAATGGCTTTGAGATTGATCAAATTTAAATGTTAACAAACTTATAGATAATAGCACGTACACGAGCACGGCCAACGCACGCACCCACAAGCACGCGCGCGCACATACACTCTCCCATATGTTAGTTAATATTAACACTTGTAATTTGTGTAAACAGTGTCGGAAAGAAATTTAGAAAAAGACGAATACTCAGTCCGTCTGCAATAACGGGATCCTGCGACTGCGTGAAATACTTTTGAGATATCGAAATAAAATGTTATTTGTGTATCCTTGGCAATATGGAGATGACGGACGTCATTTTTTTTGTTTCGTCAAAATGTGATTGCCATGGCAACACAGTGGGAAACAAATCCGAAAGGTCAGGATATATGTGGCATGTTTCATGAAGAGGCATTCAAGTTATAAAATTTACTCCAGAACGATAGTGTTTTACTCTTTTGTTGTATTGCCAAGAAGCTCCGGAATTGTGTAACGGAAGGATAAACGGGTGGGCGACCTTCGGGTGTATACCCCTACTTCCTAAAAACTACGATTTGCGAAAAATAATATTGCTGGTCTGTTTTCAACAAAAGCAAATTCCACATTTATAACTATTAATTTGAACAATACCATTCAAGTGTCTCATTTTAAACAATAATTTCTCCCTGTCCAGTGTCAACACCTGAGCATGTATTTCACTGTACATAATATTTGCCCCCCCCCCCCCCCCCCCACCCCCGCCCCCCCTCCCTTCTGTTCAACAAACATGTATATATTTACATTACACGCCATTGAATATCCTGATCGACTTGAACAGTCTGTAGTTATCGGATATCTGAGCAAATTGCTGTGTGTGTGTGTGTGTGTGTGTGTGTAGTTCTAAGGTTTAGAGTCCGTCCGCCAACGAACACGTCGAGGTAACCCTGACGCGATGGGCACAATAGAGACTGGACTTTTCTAGATGAAGTACGAGGTTGATCTGGTGCTGCTGTGTTGCTGTGTAGTCGTCTCTGTTGATCGTATGTTGGTAGTGGTCGCTTTCGCTCTGTGGTTGTCGCTGTGGCGGTGAGGTGGGGGATCTGGACGACGTCTAGGTGGTGCTGTCTACGCTACTGGACGATCCCCTTTAGGGCCACACCCATCACAGTATGACACCTGCGCCGCACACACCACCCGATGGCCCTCTTCCGTCTTCGGTTTTCAGTCTTCTGTCCTCGGCGTCGATCCGCTGTGGCGGTGTAGCTCTCGGCTCCGGACTGACTTCAAACTTCCAACTTCAGTGTGGCCATGAGATGATGTGTGCTATGACGGGGCGCAGGAGACATCTTCACTCTCGGTCAAATGACACTCAAGCTACTAAACCGTAATAACGCAGTTCAGTAGTACCAGTATTTGAGCACAATACGCGAATAAAGTGCTCATACCAGTAATTGCGTATAGGGCTGGCAAGGCGACCCCTATACAAACATCCTGAGTGTCATCAGTGCCCACGCAGCGACGTGCACGCGGTGAAGATAATTGCTATATAAACGTTAGGCTTATATACCCGTAATCACTGGGTGGTGCAGTTTCGAAGTTACCGAAGCGTTTATGGAAATGTCTCGATATGCGCTACGACAATATACAAGCCTAAACAATCTATACAACACATCCAGCAAAGAACTTCATCTATAGGCTTTCTTGCGTTTAAAATACCTTGAAATTGTATTATTTTATCGGGATTGTGTAGCTTTAAGGACATTTTCCTAGTACATGCTCATTGAAAAAGCATGGGAATCTTGCTTATTTACTGACTGCATGCTCCATGACCGATCAACTCAGGTATATAAATTGAGGCCCTCTTGTAGTTTTTTTATTTGTGTTACGATGCTATATTACTGAGATATTGTAGCTAAACACATAGTACATATATATCCATGCTAAACACAACTTTTCCATTTAGATAATGGAAATATGGGTTACGACATATAGAGAATTTATGAAAATGATTCTCCGTGGAGCTTGGCAACGAGACGATACTCCGCGTAGCCAAATTTTACACATGGTCTCAAGTTATTTTATCTTTATTTTATGGTATGAATCAGTGTTTTTTATAACTTTCACATCCTGTCATTAGCCATTTCCGAGATGTTGAGATATCCAGTAGGTGAAAATAAAAGGGTTTACTCGGATTTTATCCTCAATCACTCTTTGAAAAATGAAAATATTAGACCATATTTTAAACTATATGTATCCATGTTGGTGTTTTAAAATCAGACAGCACCAAAAGAAGATACATAGATGTACATAAACAGTAAGGCTTTTAATATAATTATCACTACAAACTAGTTTTATAAAGGGCTAAAGTCAGTTGGGCACCAACGATACACACCGAGTTTACCCCCTACCAGAATGTGGAGTTTATTTATTTTAAATAAGACCGCAATACAAATGTACTTGTATTCACTATATATAATTCTTATACATATACATAATAAAGGCATGAAAAACACAGATTCATACCATAAAATAAAGACAAAATAACTTAAAGTGACAATGTGTACAATGTGGCTACGCGGAGTATCGTCTCGTTGCCAAGCTCCGCGGAGAATCATTTTCATCAATTCGCTATATCTATGTCGAAACCAATATTTCCATGATCTAAATGACTACTGTCTCCGTTTTATATCAAGTATCTGTTATTGGTATGTGTGAAAGGTCAATACATGACATTATAAAGCCCAAAAATTGACATAAAAACAACAAAAATTAAAAAACTCCGCTGAGAATCATTTTAGCCATCTCGTTAAAATAACTTTCTTTGATTCTGCTCTCAGTCCGCTAAGTATTCATGGTATTAGCAGAAGTGAATATTAACCGAGTCTTTTTACCATTTATTGGCATACTTTAGGCACAATTATATTTTTATGGACTGAGAATTAGAGCTGAAATGCATGTGTTTACCCACCGAGTCGAGACAAATCTTCGTTACGGATGATCATCTCGTGCACCTGCTGATGACGTCGATTACTGGGCTTGATTAACAGTCCAGTTACTTGTGTGTTCATAAGTGACACACATTTTTGACTAGTTGGCCAAGAACAATAGTAATTTGGAAAACCGTCATTACGTATATTTCCGTATTTAGGACATACCATTAAAAAATGATACTCGTTTTTTACAACATTCATATTACATTTTGTACATAAACTCGATATTAGTACAAATAACAACTCCAAGTCTGTCAAAAAGCTCTCACTTTAACAAGTTTAATAAACAAACAACAAACCTCGATTATCTAAGAAAACGGGACAAAAGAAACCCAAATAATCTGGTTTTGAAGTAATTGCTGCCCCAGATTCAATAATTAAAAGCGAAAAGAAACTTGAAAAAACTCCTACTTCATTGAATTTAAATATAACTCCATCATCTTGCATTACTAGGAGAAATAATAAAGAAACACGCAATACTAAAAAAAAAAAAGATTTGAGGACGTTCCAGAATTGCCTTGAATTTTAGAAGAATCAAATGATTAAGACTTTGTAATGATTTACATTAAATTTCCTTTTGGAAAGTAAATTACGATCTCACATTAGACGACAAATCTTTAATCGAAAACGACTCTGGGTGTCTGAATGACAAAATTACAAATACCGCGCAAAAATATTTAAAAGCTCAATTTAATCTGGTTTACAGTATACTCCGTTAGTTCCACGTTTTAAGGATAAAGAACAAATCTGGAACGTCAGCAAAAAAATCAATAATCAACACCCTCCATGTGCTCAAGTTCACCATAATGAAAGCACATTGGATTTTGTCGTACAAAACAAAAGAGTCAGAAACAATTTCAGTTTTAGACAGTTTAATATCACAAAAAAAACACAATCAATTCCTCCATTTCTATACAGCTATCTCAAATTTATGCTTCCGGGAATATTATCCACGTTTCAGTTCCAGATGTGCAAAGACAGGAAAACGGTTCCGATTGTGGTATTTTTGCTATAGCTTTTCTAATCGGTCTGTTACACAAACATTTTGATCCAAATATAAGCAATATTAGATTCAACAAGAACCTATGAGAAAACACTTAATAGACAAATAAAACTATGTTGTGAATGTAAATTGCCCGAGTTTGTTGATAACATGATAAATGTGGAAACAGAGCCTGTTCTATAAAAACGTGCGTTGACAGTACAGAAAATATAACCGAGGACTTTGTGTGCAAAAACTGTTCTTGGTAGATTTATCTTTTATAAAGAGTTTAAAGAACATTATATAGCGTGTATTATTTTAACAAGTGGTTGTTCCTTGTTACTTAATGCAATACATATTATGGGGTTCACATTATATTGTCTATTTGTGCTTGCATGCACACGCTATTACGCTATTACGCTAACATACAATTTATTATTAAATGAAATAAAGTTCTTATTGTACTAACATATTTGATATTTTATTCATTGAATTCCAATTTATTTATTTATTAATTTGTTAATCACCCCTAACATGCTATCATACATCCGAATAACCAAGGCAATTACCCATCCTATTACCCGTGTATAATCGTTTAGTCGTGAAGGTGTTCCGCCACTCATGCATTCCCAACTACCCCCGTCCTTTCTGAATTTGACAAGGCCCCCGCCATTTAAACTTGTCCCTTGAGACTAGTCCAAGAAGGAAACACTGCAAACAGTTTGATAAAGAACTAGACGAGTGTTCCGCGGAACACGTGTGTCGCAAGCGCTTTGTCAGTATAACAAGAGCATCAAGAATTGCAGGGCAATCCATAGTCCCCCACCGGCCCAGACAAACATTTTCCAGACATTTTCTATGATGGAGGTCAAAGATCAAGGTCAAGGTCACAATGACCTTATTTTGGTACGCGACACACCGCTATTTCAAGATGTATTCACATACCAAGTTTAGTGTCTCTAAGCGTCATAGTATTGAAAATACGGTCCGGACAAGCATTTTCTATGACAGAGGTCACAGGTCAAGGCCACAATGACCTTATTTTGGCACGCGACACATCGCTATCCCAAGATGTATTCACATACCAAGTTTGGTATCTCTTAGTGTTATAGTATTGAAAATACGGTCCGGACAAGCATTTTCTATGACAGAGGTCACAGGTCAATGTCACAATGACCTTATTTTGACACGCGACACATCGCTATCCCAAGATGTATTCACATACCAAGTTTGGTATCTCTAAGTGTTATAGTATTGAAAATACGGTCCGGACAAGCATTTTCTATGACAGAGGTCACAGGTCAATGTCACACTGACCTTATTTTGACACGCGACACATCGCTATCCCAAGATGTATTCACATACCAAGTTTGGTATCTCTAAGTGTTATAGTATTGAAAATACGGTCCGGACAAGCATTTTCTATGACAGAGGTCACAGGTCTAGGTCAAAGTCACAGTGACCTTATTTTGGTACGCGACACACCGCTATTCCAAGATGTATCCACATCCCAAGTTTGGTATCTCGAAGTATTATAGTATTGAAAATACGGTCCGGACAAGCATTTTCTATGACAGAGGTCACAGGTCAAGGTCACAATGGCGACACACCGCTATCCCAAGATGTATTCACATACCAAGTTTGGTATCTCTTAAGTGTTATAGTATTGAAAATACGGTCCGGACAAGCATTTTCTGTGACAGAGGTCACAGTGACCTTATTTTGGTACGCGAAACACCGCTATCCCAAGATGTATCCACATACCAAGTTTGGTATCTCTAAGTGTTATAGTATTGAAAATACGGTCCGGACAAGCATTTTCTATGACAGAGGTCACAGGTCACAATGACCTTATTTTGGTACGCGACACACCGCTATCCCAAGATGTATCCATATACCAAGTTTGGTATCTCTTAGTGTTATAGTATTGAAAAAAACGGTCCGGACAAGCATTTTCTATGACAGAGCTCACAGGTCAAGGTCACTGACCTTTTTTTTGTTACGCGACACACCACTATCATAAGATGTATCCACATACCAAGTTTGGTATCTCAAAGTCTTATAGTATTGAAAATATGGCCCGGACAAGCATTTTCGGAAAATTTTCTATCTCAGATCAAGGTCACAGTGACCTTTTTTCGGTACGCGACACACCGCTATCCCAAGATGTATCCACATACCAAGTTTGGTATCTCAAAGTCTTATAGTATTGAAAATATGGCCCCGACAAGCATTTCGGAAGGACGGACGGACGGACGGACAGGGTGCAAATCTATAGGGGGGACTAACAAGCCTTGCAAAGGTTGCGTTAAGAAAAAAAATGAGTATTTAACCCATATAACCTTCAGTGTGACCTTGACCTTTATATTTCAGTATGGCCATTTCGATGTTGTCATGGTAAGTATATATTGAAAGTTTGATGAAGAAATATCAAGAAGAAATATCAAGAAATGAGAAAGTTGGTTTTTGATGCAATCTCCACGCTGAGTTATCGTTCCTTGCACTAACATATATCTCTGCTAACTACTAAATTTAAGATTTTGGTAAAACCTGTTAAATTGGAATATGTTTGCCTGTAAATATAATTTTCAGAATATCTGCAGATTAGATGTTGCTTAGTTCTTCTCAATCGATACGCATATGTAAACATTTCAAACCGAAGCTCGATAGCAGAAAATTACTAAAAAAAATTAACTCATAGAAATATTTTTTGAAATTATTTGATATAGGTCTAAATTTTATCTTTGCAGATCACGAAAAAGGATTGATTATAAACATCGTCATAACTTTTTTGAATAATCACGTGACCTAACCGTTCGTCCTACTTCCTTTGACGTTGACAGAGTCAAATGAGGAACGAGTGTACTCTGGGTAGAGATTGTTTTTGATGCTGCATGGAGGAGCACGTGATTAAAAATGTTGTGGGTAAAAGACTGGCCAAAATATTGGGGGTAAAAGACTGGCCATAAGATCATGTTGTAATTGAAATTGGAGTATTGAAATTGGCGCTATATCATAGGTCCATATATTAGGTAACTATTAAAGCTACAACTTTGAAACTTTATACAGTTGTTCTACATCATTAGGTTTCATAATTCTGTGCTGCTTTCTGCGTAAGTTATGCCCCTTTTTGAACTTAGTCATGATATTGGTTAAGTTTTCCGTGAAGGTCCACTTTTTAGCCAGTATGTTTTTGGAAAAATAATACCACTTATTGTCATCTCTTGATCGGCGTCTGCATATTTGGTTAAGTTTTATGTTAAGGTGCACTTTTTTCAGTAACTATAACCGATACAGCCTTGAAACTTTGCTTGAGCATGCTATTTCCTGACGCAGGCCATGCAATAATGGTTTCCACCCAGGAAAAAAATCTCATGAACAGCCCTACGTGGCACACACTTATGACAAAAATCAGTGTAAAACATTAAAAAAACCAAACTGTATATCTTACCACTACAAACCTCTTCTTCCGAATACGTGTCAACCTACCCCAGCCATTTGTCATAGTACACATTTCACTGATCATATCAGATCAGTTTCTTTTCGGATATTTTTTTTTACTTAATTCAAACTACCTCAACATTCTAAAAACCTTCATAACATTCTAGAAATATATATCATCAGCAATTAATGCAAATATATTTCGATATTTTAAGTATGTGCCTTTGTTCTCAAGTTACTATTGCTTTGTGTTGCCATATAACTTTTTATCATTTTTAAAATATTTCACCATTTTTGTTGTCATATAATAACAAATTGCAAATAAATACACATGTTTGTTTCCTCCTTTAGAAAACATTCTGCGCCGCCCTGATGCTTTGCATCAGTTTCTTCTTGTAAGTATATATGGAAAGTTTGATGAAGAAATATCAAGAAATGAGAAAGTTATAGCCAACGTTAGGTTTTCGTGAAGAAAAAAAATGAGTATTTAACCCATGTAATGACCTTCAGTGTGACCTTGACCTTTATATTTTAGTATGGTCATGTCGATGTTGTCTTGATGAGTATATATTTAAAGTTTGATGAAGAAATCTCAAGAAATGAGAAAGTTATAGCCAACGTTAAGTTTTCGTGGCGGACGACAAGACAAAGTGATCTCTATGTATCGCATATTTTTTTTGAAAAGGCGTCACAAAAAGGTTCTGATGAAACTGACACAGAGAAGTATTTCAAATGATGACAAAATCACTGTTGAAGAAGGCAAGACATTCGTCCCTTAAAGGAAACACAAAAAAGAGATAAGGCACCAGACAGAAACAACAGGTACAATTTCCTATGTAAGTGTACTGGACGTCTTGTATAGGTACCATCTTACGCCGTCCAGTGTAAAGTTCATAGTACTGGCTTTTTCTTCAACAGCAAGAAACCCAAACGTTGATATTTTAAGTTTGCCAGCAGACACAAGCTCATTTTTGTCTCATGCCTGCCAAAACGTTTTAACACAAAATCCCGAGAGTTTTAACATTTAAGACAAAGCACGTAAATCACTTTTTAATGGAAATCTGGGCGCGAAGCTTGAATTTCACTTATTTTATTTTAGAGGTGCAAATTTTAATTATTTATTGAATTAATACTTATGCATTGTTTGACAGTTATAGAAAATAATAGATTAGCATACTTCAACATGCACAAACATATATACACGCCTGGTAAACATTCGCTCCACAACCAAAAGGAGAACAATGAAAATTGAGCGAAAGCCACTTCCGAGAAGGAGCGAAAGCGCGGTTTTCATCAACAAACGTGAGTATGATCTACTTTTATTTCTTCTAACAAGAACAGAGATTTTTTCAAAAATCGGGAAAGTATTTCGGTGTAGGCATATTTATACTTCATGTAGAATACAATTTCGACTTTTAAAAGTGTGAATTATAGCGGCTAGAACTTTTCTCCTGTCGATAGTTGATGCAGGTTTCTCCACGGATTTCAACTTTTTTTTGGAACCTGTTTGCATTCAAGAAGTATTTCGATGGTGAATATCACTCGAATACATTCCATAAATTGCTTATGCCCTAAAGTGACTGTTGAAGTTTTAAACGGAGTGATTTAAGGTCAATTTTCTAGAGGGAGGGGAGCGAACGAGCTGGGGGTAGAGCGAATGTCAAGGAGGTAGAGCGGACGCCTGTTTAATTCCACAAGCAACTTACTTTGACAATGTCGATTTCAACGCAGTTGCGTCAAGAACAGATGTTTTTTGTAAATGTTATTACTTTTCTTCGCCCAAAACGCATTTCATAAGCAACATACTTTGACAATGTTGATTCCAACGCAGTTGCGTCAAGAACAGATGCTTTTTGTAAATTGTATTACCGTTTCTTCGCCCAAAACGCATTTAGCAGTGGATTAGGTGTCACTGTGTGCTTGCGGCACCAACTTACTTTGGAAATGAGCTCTATAACATCGTTCAGTTAGGCTATTTATGTTTGATGATCTAATAAACGATATATTTCTGACACATACACGTCTCCGATATTCATTTCAGGTCCAGTTTTGCATCAAACTTGAACAAAATTGATCATAGTTGATATTGATTTTTGTTTTCCTAATATATGTACACTTTTTTTAAATACTTTTTAAGATTGAGTAGAATGAGGTAGAATTATGAAATAAACACATTTCTCATCTACATTCAATTACCACTGGAAATCCTGACTTTGTTTCAGGTTATACCAAATTAATCCGTTGGTCATCAATATTTCTAACGATATTTTTTTTGTGAAAATGTTCACCATCAAACTACCGGATATTTTTATGCGGGCAATATTTCTTAATTGCCATCGAATGGTCTGGTTTAGTATGTAATAGTGTGGTGGATTCCTGCAATAAACCTTTTATATAAATATATAATGCATTTTGTGTCGAAACTGTATGTGTAATGCATCTTACTGCTGTCTGTTTGGGCTTACAGTTAGTGGGTCTTACTCTTAAGTAGTTTCATTACACACTGTCTGCTTGGGCTTACAAGTTCTGAGAGTACTGTATTATGTCAGTCTATATTTTCAAACAATTTGAATTATCCTCAACCTCCCCACTATCTCAGAGCTAGCTGGAGTCCTGCGTATATTTCTATATATACATTTTATATGTATTCCTAGTTTATGTAAAAACATAATGTTTGTATACCTCTTTTTTTTCTTGACCATTTTATACACAGGCATATACCAAAGTAACATGTTATAATTTGCTGATAATAACATTCGTTGTATGAAGGGAGATCAATAACAGCGAAACTGACGCAGTCCCCTGCTTGGACTTGGGACTGGTTCCATCAGTTTTCAATAAAACGTGCTTGCGTATTGCCTGGAGTGGAGATTCAAGTGTCGCATCCACTATATATGTTGCTCATTTATTTGTATGTACATGGTTTATCATTGCGATGTCATTTCATTCAAGGTCCTTCATTCTAGACGTTCGCCCATTCCCATCGGAAACGTTGGGGGAATGCAGATTTGCTCCTAAAACGTAGAATATCTGCCTTTGTGGCGTATTCTTACGAACCCCTTACACATTTCCGGGACCATTGTAATTTTAAATTTTGAAATTATGTTTTGTATATGCATTATGATTATATATCTTGTTGTATAGTAAGAACAAAAGGTTGTATGAGAGTGTGCTTGGTTTAATCATTAAACATTTATATAGTGTTTCATTATATGATAGTTTGTTTTAGAAAACATGACTAAAACACAATTATACTGGGACCCCTTTCAATTGCATACACTGATTTTTGTCTTCTTTTACCCCGGACTGAGGATCATAAATATATATATATGGGTGAAGAAACCCTAATAAAATATACAAAAACAAAAAATTTCATGACGCAACTGCGTCCGAATCGACATTGTCAAAGTATGTCGTTTGTGGAATTAAACAGGCGTTCGCTCCCCTACCTCTAGAAAATTGACCAACTTCACCATTCACATTTAGTGCATAAGCAACTTAGGGGGGGTATTCGAGTGATTTCACCATCGAGATACTCTACCTGAATGCAAATAGGTCCCAAAAAAATTTGAAGTTTTGATCCGTGGGGAAACCTGCACCAACTATCGACAGGAGAAAAGTTCAAGACGCTATAATTTACTTTTAAAAGGGGAAATTGTATTCTACATGAAGAATAAATATGCCTACACGGAAACACATTCCCCGACTTTTGAAAAAGATCTCTGTTGTTCTTGTTAAAAGAAATAAAAGTAGATCATACTCACGTATTATAAAAACCGCGCTTTTGCTTCTTCTCGGAAGTGGCTTTCGCTCAATTTTCATTGTTCTCCTTTTGGCTGTGGAGCGAATGTTTACCAGGCGTGATATAGTTTTAGGGAGAACTGTTTTTCATGTAAGTGCACATACTATTCAACACAGATGCACGCTAAATTTGGTGCATAAAGTACACGTCTAGGAGCGGCGGGACGATTTTTGATATGCGCCGTCCTGCAATGTGCATATGCGATTGACTTTCTTTTTATGTATATATATATAGTCGATTTAAAACAAGAGCACCGCGAACGGTGCAGACGCTCGACTTTTGTGAAGTTACAATTGATTAACAAAGCAGACGGGTTTCTGTCACTTATTTATATTTTTATATATAAATACATGATGGAAACAGGATATTCATAATTAATAATGCTCAATAAGTATGTATTCACGTTGAGGTGTTGATTCTGTTAAACTTCAGTTATATACTCGGTTGCAAAAGACGGTGTGCACTCAGGTTTTGTTAAATTTATTGTACAAAATATGTACGAAATATGGCATATAGGGTACCATTATTTTGCCATTCTATTGCCAATGTCAAGATGTAATTTGTTTTTCGATAGCTTAATTCGTTGAAGCATGGTCAACGGGTGAAGAGGATAGGGGTCAAAATCATAAATCGCAAAACAGTCCAAAAGAAAATGTTGCTTCATTTTTTTTCAAATTTAATTGTGATTGAAAGCGCATTTTTGTCAGATCGGAACCTATCGCAGCTTGAACCCCCTGGTTTCCGGTAAGCCGAAAGCACTTAATTCCATATATATTCCAAGGAAATCCCAAGATCTTTTGTAAAACAAAAAATTGCAGTTAGTTAAAGGACACAACTGTGATGTTGTAGACGTTTTAATCACAGTACACGTTGTAACAAGAAATTCATAAATGTTGAAGTTCCTCTTTGAAAAATTGAGCCAGTTCAGTACTGTATTTAACGTAAAGAGTTTGCCGAAAAGAAAGATCTTACGTAGCCATGTATCATTCGATTAACAGTAGCATATGTTACATACAATATATAGCTGAATTGCCATGTCGCGTTTCTTTTTCCTTTCAGTATAGAATCACTTTTATTAGTAATGTTATATAATAGTAATACACCTACAGAGATGGAGATAGCGGCCTCCGCGTGGCATGTGGCGGTATTTCGCGGTCACAGCATAGTGTAGTTAAACTATTCTAAGAACTTGGTTATTTTCTATGCAAGAAGTTTTTAATTTAAGACTTGTCTGTGGTAACATCTGTTCCCAGGGTTTACACTGTACCGTTTTTAATTTAAGATTTGTCTTTGTGAACATCTGTTCCCAGGGTTTACAATGAACTTAGTTTGGACTATGAACATTGTATTTATGTGAAATGTTCCAATTTGATTAACTACACATTTTTATTTTACACTATATACTGTTGAAGCCATGGCCGGCTTATTCCAATATTAAAATATAAACTATTCACATCTTGTTTCTTTTGTAATCCATCTTAAATAATGGGATTTGTTCTACTGAGGAACAAATACTAGTTATTTCAGGGGAGAGAATCCTTCAGCTTTGACATTATCATAGACGTGTGTTTCTAACGCATAAACCGCCTTTTATCCATGACAGCCATTTTTCAACAGATCGGCCTGTTTTTTGTTCCTAAAAATCACGGTATTTAAATGCTATCTCGAAACCAACCCGCCCACCCTCACAAGTCTTAGTTGCTGATATTGATTGTACTTGGTGCCAGTGTCTTTGGCTTGTTATGTATATATTTCAGTAAGTGCCTGAAGAGATGCGATGTCTGGTGGTCTGTCGTTTTTGTCATGGCTTCATCCGGATCTCGTATGCAGTAGTCCACACTTGTGCCATCTTTGGGATACAGCTACGAGAAGTTTTCAACTACTATTGTCGTCATTGCAAGACTTTGTGGTATTGGAACGCGAAGAACTTTATACGGGCAAAGCCCGACTTTAGGTTACACGTATGTACATGTATGAATGGGAATGAATATGTTAAATACTCACTAACTAACGCTACTAATTTTCATTTTCGTAGTGCGTCAAACTTGAATTTTGTCTCCAAGATGGCGGACGACGCCATTTTGAAACTTCCGGTCTCATTTTTGACCAGCTTCCTGTCTCACGAGGAAGTCACGCAGACGTGATTAACAGTTGAAAGCCAAAAGTAATTTACCGGCGTTCCATTGTTAACAGAAATAATGAATTTTGAAGAATGCTTACATTTTTATGAAGGATTGCGTGTACCCAGGAGTTTTCTATATGTTTTTGAGTATTTCTAGGACTCCGAAGCGCTTCACTTTTGAAGCGTCTGTGATCGGTGTAGATCATACGTTTCGCACGTCGTAATCGGTATAGATCGTAAGTTTCCACGGCGCGTTAGCGTTCTCTACGACGTGCGACTATTACATGTCACAGGCCTTATTCTCCGCTATTTTTACGGAAAATAAGTGACCTTGCTGTGCAATGTTTTCGTTTAATAAACAAACAAATTAACGCAGCTCTGTTGCATATTTCTTGTTAGCGTTTCTAAAATTCACATTCGCAAAACCTCGATGTACAGGAATACAGGACCGAGAAAGAACAAATGTACTTATAAAGGGAGACTAATCTCTTGACTGTTTAAAAAGGACAGGTTCAAAACACGGCGAGATTTCCGGGTTCTCCATCAAATTTTAAATGGGTTCTCCAAGTAGGTGAGGTTTACTGCAATAAAATACATTTTTGAGACGGAATGGGTCGAATTTCGACCACTTACAACAAAATATGATACCAGCAATTATGATTAAGAAGAGTTTATTTTAGTATATGATAGAACAAAATATGTGTTTCCAGTAAAGAGATCCTAAATAAAATAAGGAAAAGGCTAGACAAATACACATGTTTACATTAATAGCGAGTTAAAAATGTAATTGTGTATGGAATTGATGGCGACTGGAGCAAGAATTTGATAATACCAGGTAACAAAGATTAATTAAATATTCTCAATAACACTAAACAGATAACAAAAAAGAAATTTCACTAAAAAGAGTTTAAGAGATGAAAAAAAACTTGCCCCTCCCCCTCCTCATCACCACCAGAGCCTTTTACTAGATCCATGGCTTTTTTCAAGGAAATTGGGAAAAGGACTAGGCCTGCTGAATTTGGGGGAAAAGAAGCTCGAGACTGTCCAAATGGGGGGGAAAATAGCGTGATTTTCGTTGTTTTGGGAAATGTTTTTTTAAGGGGAAATATCATTAAAATGTAGTTTTAGGTAAAATATTGATTAGGTTTTAGAACTGAGTTATTTTAACATACAAACTATGTAAAGTATGTCACTTAATTATCAAAAAAACAAAAAAACAATTTAAATGAGAATTCTTTACCCCAAAATTAGGAAAAAATAGAGGTTTTTGCAATTGGGAAGAGGCCGAATTTCGGCCCCTGTTATATAGGTAAAAAAAGCCCTGAGGTCTGGAAAGGGATTTTGGCCTAGAATGTGGGAAAGATCCATGACTGGGGAATGACATTGGAAAAACATGTAAACCTATAATTCATGTTTGACATTTGGAGCTTAGCCACCAGAAGTTGGGCAAGGCAATTTTCTTGCCACAATTTTTGAATAGACTGCTTTTGTGTCCTGTGTGTGGATGATCTATTTATTATGGAGGAAATTTCCATTTATATTGCAGTGTAGATGCAAGATTTTATATTCTTTAATAATTTGACTTGATTATACAGATACAAAAAAAAAAAAAAAAAAAAAAAATGTAAGCTGTGCTGAAATAGTGAAATTAATAGAAAAAGATTAATGCAAAAATGGCAGCGGGTTCCATTTCACACGCGTTGGAATTGACAAAGATGCATTACCAGACGGACAATGGCTTTGTTCAGACCAGTGTCGTGGTGAAAATAGTTCCAACATAGTACAAGTTTTACCAGTGCAAACGTTTCACTAAAGACGAGCCTATGGTTGAATGATGTAACGCCAGGTGTGAGAGAAAATGGTTTCATGGTACATGCTTGGAAATTTCTCCAGAAGAGTTTCTGGAAGAATGTAATTATTTCACAACTGTTCACAATTTTTTTAATAACTACCGTAATTTATTTCACTATTAGATCAATTCTTTATAGATGTCTCTTGAATGTACACTTATACGTTAAATGTAATTTCTGATTTAGAAGAAGATGAAAGCAAAAATGGCAGCTGGTTCCAATTCACGTGCGTTGGACTTGACGAAGGTGCATTACCAGAGGAACATACCAGTGTCGTGGTGTAATAACACAGTACAAGTGTTGCCAGTGCAAACGTTTCATTAAAGACGAGCCTATGGTTGAATTGTACTCTTTAGTTAGATCACTCTCGAACGTACACTTGCTCATGTTATTTATACCTCATATAATTTCCGATTTATAAGATGAAGGTATAATACTAAGTGACAATGATGAATGCAAAAATGGCAGCTGGTTTCATTTTACATGCGTTGAACTTGACGGACGGACATTGATTTTGTTCAGATCATTGTCATAGTGAAATAACACAGTATACGTTTTGCAAATGCAAACGTTTCATTAAATACGGGACTATGGTTGAATGTTGTAACGCTAGTTGTACCTATGGTTGGATGTTTTAACACTAGTTGCGAGAAAACGGTTTCACGCTATATGCTTGGGAATTTCTCCTGCAGAGTTTCTGGAATAAGGTATTTTTTCTGGAAGAAGGTAATATATTTATTTCACAGTTGTTCACAAAATTCTTAATAACTACCCTAATGCATTTCAATGTTAGAACAATTGCACTCTTTAGATTGTACTCTCTCTCTCTGACGTGCACTTGCTCATGTTATTTATACCTATAATTTCAGATTTGGAAGAAGACGAAGGTATGATACTAAGTGACAATGATGAATGCAAAAATAGCAGCGGTTTCATTTCACATGCGTTGGACTGGACGAAGATTGAGTTTCTGGAAGAAGGTAATTATTTCATAATTGTTCAAGAAATTATCATCTACCAGTTGCAATGCAGATATATTATTTATTTATATGTATACATAAGTATTTACATGTATAGTCAGGTGAATACATTCTTGAACAAACTTATTATTTTATTTAAATATGTTTTAGATGAAGAGTGGTTTTGTTCTCAAGTATGTAAGAATGAAAATACATCGAAAAGAAAAAAGAGAGGGAAGAAAGGGAGGGTAGAGAAAGATGAGACGGACAGAAGGTTCAAATAACGAAAGCACTTGTGTGGATAGGATTGATGAAGAGAGAGGCAGTAATGGAGAACGATGGCCCTACGATGATGACCCTACGGAAAACGAACATGACGCTCTTCCACCATGGAAATAACCATAAATATTTCATCCCGGTGTATAGGCGTATCACAGGTATGCCTTTTCTGTCGGTCAAAGCTGAACTTATTTAAACGTTACTATTGCAAATCTTTCATATAAAAGAGCTTAAGTTCATGAATAATAACAAATTATGTTATACCATCGCACCTCCCCTCTCACCCCAACCCCAATATATGTTGGACTATTCTTAACATTTCAGCACTGAACGGTTGACTACCAGAGAGGTTAAAGCTACAGAGTCCCTATATCAATCGATTTCTTCTTTGTAGGCGTGTCTTTATTTGTAACTTCATGTTCACCAGCTCATGTCGAAATCGGGTATTTAAGCGAGCAAATATAGTAAAGGAAATCATTTACTGTATGTACATCGACCAGTGCACATCGTACCTATACACAGGTAACAGTAATTTTTACAAAAAAAAAAGTTAGCTTCTTTCGGGGCTAGAACACACGACCTTCTGATTTCAAGTCCTGTACTCTATCCACTGAACTACAACGCTACTTGAGAAAACAGTATACTAACTACCATATATTATGAGGCAAAATAACTTAACATATTTGAACGCAACTAAAAATGGATCAATAAATATGCAGTCCATATTTTCGCACGTGTAAATTAACATTGCCTGGTGTAAGACTTTATCTTATCAATATGAAACTAATACTTCGCCTCAAATCAACCATATCTCGACTTGTTATTTAGCGCTTGATGAGTTTGTGTGCGCGCTGTTGTTATTACGTAATGCCTATTTAGTGTTAAAAATGCTACAAAATACCAATAAAGAGCAGTGGTCTAGAGGTTCAGCGTACGTCTTTCAAATACTTACAAGTGCAAGGCTTTGGTTCAAATCCCGTTCTGGGCAACTATTTTTTTTATCACATATATTCTGGAGCTGTATATTTATCGATGTTACCTGTACGGAGGCTAAATAAAAATGTGAAATTTTACGTGTCGATTTCTCCTTATATACCGACTTTTGGGGTGTTCGTCGATTTGAAACTACTTCACATGTGACTCATTCATATTCATGAGTTATTACCAGTTAAAATAGGGACTGTACAGCTTTAAGGACTATCTTGTATGGAATCGGACAGTGAACCTGAAAGGAGGGCACAGGAAAAACATCGAAACTGACCTACGAATGAATTCAAATATATATATATATGTGTATATCAGGAGGGGGGACCCAATATTTAAGATTAGGGGAGCACAACTTTTGCAAAATCAATTGACAAGGAAAAGAAACAGAAAATATCACGCTTTTTTCTCATGCGTTTTTATAACTTTTCAGGTCTTAAGAGGGTATTTTCAGGAGAGAATCCGGATTTTATCCGGAGATTTGGTACGCCAGTTGTCTGATCTGGTAAACTTCGGAGAAAAATGTCTTCAGATAAGATGCATAGACAACACAACAAGTATGCCTAATAGATTGTTTGAAATAGTTGTCAACGAAGCAAATGTAAAAATGGTTGATGCATTTTAACTTCTGCTAGCAAAAAACGGTGCCGTTGATTTCCTGTGTACAAAAAGGAAAATTAGGCATCTGATTTTGCTTTCACACAGTAAATATTAACCATATTTGATTATTTTTAATACTGACGTTTTATTATAGTACAATGAACAGCTCAATACATTCTTGGAGAAAGATGTGAATAGAAATAAATACTAGTATATACACAGAAGTTCTATATATGCATCTTCAGCCAGGAAAACAGACGGTGGTTGGGAAACCAAACACAAGCTTTACAATGACCTTGTGGAGAACTGTGCCCAAACAGTTTCCAAAACCTGTTGCAGAAAGCAGGAAGTATACATTGTTTAGATCGCAGTAGAATGGCTTGTCATTTCTTTGAAACGTTTAGCTAAAAAGCAATACATTACAAGGAACGGAATGATAAAGACTAGCAATAAAAGTGTGATATTAGCGATGCATTTCAGATGAATGTGAACACAGATACAAGGGTGACTTAAGCATCACTATCACTAATTCATCCACCATCACCGAAGAAACATATCTGGACCTTCACAGTCTTTTATCAACAAGCGCAAAAACGAAAAAGAAAATAGCAACACAACCCGAATTGTTCCATCATCACTGAAGAAGCAGACCAGGAGCATTGCAGTTTCAACAGTTTGGACATAAACGAGACATCGTCGGTTTTGCATGGCGCATACACATCATTCAATGGGATTTCAAGTGGAAGGAGGAATGAGAATACGCACTTTGTAATTAACAACGAAATAAAGGTGGGCAATCATGCCAAAGCAGAATACTGGGATGATTGTGGAGAATATATGAAGGGCGCGGGACCGGTGTCACTATTTCTTCAAACTAGATGGGTGTTCCGTGGAACACGTGTGTCGGCTGTCAGCGCTTTGTCTGTATAACAAGGTTTTTTGGATCCAGATAAATGACCTTGACAAACTGGCCTGACAAAGTTTTCGTAAAGAAAAAACGAGTATTTAACCCATATAATGACCTTCAATGTGACCTTGACCTTTATATTTTAGTATGGTTATGTCGATGTTGTCATGATGAGTATATATTGAAAGTCTGATGAAATATCAAGAAATGAGAAAGTTATAAACAACGTTATATAAACAACGTTATATTTTTGTGAAGAAAATGAGTATTTAACCCATATAATGACCTTCAGTGCGACCTTGACTTTATATGTTAGTATGGTCAAGTCAATGTTGTCATGATGAGTGAGAGTCTGATGAAGAAATATCAAGAAATGAGAAAGTTATGAGTTAAATATTTAACCCATATAATGACCTTCAGTGTAACCTTGACCTTTATATTTTAGTATGGTCATGTCGATGTTGTCATGATGAGTATATATTGAAAGTTTGATGCAAGAATGAGAAAGTTATAGGCAATGTTAAGTTTTTGTGAAGAAAAAATAATATTTAACCCATATAATGACCTTCAGTGTGATCTTGACCTTTAGAGTTAGTATGGTCATGTCGAAGTTGTCATGATGAGCATATATTGAAAGTTTGATGCAAGAATGAGAAAGTTATAGGCAATGTTAAGTTATTGTGAAGAAAAAATAATATTTAACCCATATAATGACCTTCAGTGTGATTTTGACCTTTAGAGTTAGTATGGTCATGTCGAAGTTGTCATGATGAGCATATATTGAAAGTTTGATGAAGAAATATCAAGAAATGAGAAAGTTATAGCCAACGTTAAGTTTTCGTGAAGAAAACATAGTATTTAACCCATATAATGACCTTCAGTGTGACCTTGACCTTCACATTTTAGTATGTTTATGTCGATGTTGTAATGATGAGTATATATTGAAAGTTTGATGAAGAAATATCAAGAAATGAGATAGTTATAGCCAACGTGTTTTCGTGACGGACTGACGGACGACAAAGTGATCCCTTTGTATCGCATATAGCACTTTTCTTCGAAAAGGCGACACAAAAAGAGGAAAGTTTAACAAGCATTGAAAAGAAAGACGGACAATATTGAATCATTCCACATAGACAGCACCATGGAATGCAAAAAAATACTGAAAATGGTGCCTATATAAAAACAAGTCGATCTAGGTACACATGAAGGAGTCAATGAAAACTGCTTGTCCAGAAATGAATGAGATAATTAAATACTGAACCATATTCAACCACGGGAGGAATCTGAGAAACGGCGGGATATAACACAGTTACAACATAGGAAATACACCACCAACAAGACAAACAACCCTTCATACATGTAAAGAATGGCAAGAAACAATGCTGCCATCAATAATATATTGACCATAGAAAATATGGTTAAACAGCACCACTTTGTTAGAGCATCATATAATTGTCTTCACTCAGGACGTTATACACAGAACAACAGATTAAAGACATCAACAGTTTTTTTTGTAAAGAAGGTGGTTCCATTTTAGGAATCAACAAAACATATCAGGCGAATTCATGTTACACCATTTGTTTGCAAGAATGTGTACACTGTCGTGTAACATGTACCGTCAACATGTACCGTCAACATCCGAAAAGTAGTTCTTAAATGACCATAGCAAATTAGAATTAAATACATTCACATTTGAGATTTGAGATACGATATGCACTTTACCCGATTACCCGCTAGGGGATGGAGCCAAAAACGAAAACTTCATTGTACACCACACATGAAATTGAAATTTCAAAGAGTATAGAGGGAGATGGCGTCACAAGGTAGAGACTTCGTAACTGTAAATTACTGCAAGTTCCCCAAGTACACCTGGGGCACTTTATGCAGGTAGTGAAGCCCGTTTTATATACTCCTAAATGACCATACCAAATTAGGATCAAATGCATTCACATTTGGACACTATATGCGTTTTGTGTGTTTTTGCTGTGGGCAAAAAATACCAAATCTTATTGCCCATCTACACATCCTGACTAAGAAACACCAGACATGAACTTGATATTTCTAAGGTTATAGAAGTTAGCGTCACAAGGCAAAAACTATGTAAAAGTAAATTACAGTAAGTTACCCAAGAGAGATGAGTGGGATAAGAAGAATTGAATAGGAATCACTGATGCAGATAGATGATGGGATAAGAAGAACTGACCAGAATAAAATGTTGCAGATTTTGAGATCAGCAGACTGTTAACAACTAGTCCAACGCCAATGGTATATAGGCCCGTCTTGTTTTAAGAAACTAAGACTTTGAAAGTTTTATAGCCAAAATCACTTATAAAAGGAAGATAAAGTTTCAGGTTAACCTTTTTTTAAAGGTGATTACTTACATTTTAGTTATGGCCTTTATCAGATGCGTTCATTGGAACATCCTGAAGATGTGAAGACTTGCTGTACGATTGAGGTAAAAGTTAATAGACAATACCACAACTTAAAACGAA
>JAWPHD010014216.1:0-62764 GCA_037043455.1 Cyrtodaria siliqua | reverse complement strand
TTCACTAAAAGATGGTAAAAAGTCAATTCTGTCAATTGTTGAAAATATTGCCCATCCTAAAAATAAAATAAAAGAACAAAAGACTGTTGAAGATATTATTTTCCCAACATCACAGAACATTGCAGAAGCAAGCCCAAAAGATAACACTGCCGCTAAAGACCATAATGTTAAACCTAATATAATTTCCACAGCTGAAGTTACGTCTCCAGTCCTTGATGTAAACAAAGTTGAAGAGACTGTGGCAGTTGTATCAAAGCGACCAGGATCAAAAATTTTGAACTATGTTCACAGTTGCCTTCAACAAAACCATAAACCGAAGTCTTTACAGGAAAAAGCATTGGAAAGCAAACGATCAACAAGTTTCAATGAATATGACATTGAAAACCAGATATTACAGGTTGAGAATGAAGAGACTGAAAATGCTGCTCTTGAAAAACAACCAAGTAAAGAAGAGGTCAAAGCAGTGTCAGTAAAACGACTATACACAAACGTATTAGATGATAAGAAACTGCCTGATGAAGACATTGCAATGAAAACAAGCGTGCAAGCAGAAGTTGTTGAGGTACTAAAACCACAGTCAGATTTTAAGAAAGACAGAGATGATTCCATAAGAAAATGCGGTTCAATATTTGGTTCTTCAAAACTTAGGAAACAGCCTATGGAAAGTGTTGAGTATGAGATAAATAAGGGCATAGTTAAGAAAGAAGATATCAAAATTGAGATTCTAAAACTTTCTGATGAAAAGAAGAAAGACCAACTTCCTGATAAAAAGAAGAAAGACCATTCTTCATCTTCTTCATCAAGTTCAAGTGCATCATCTTCACCAACATTGAATAGAAAAGAAAACATACCAAATGCAACACACATTGTGGAAAAGCCTAAAGACATAAAGATCAAATCAGATGAAGATGGTTTTGCCGAAAAGTCCTCTGCAGTACAGAAGGAACCTACATTTCAAGTTGTTGAAATAAGTTCTGTTAGTGAGTCTGTAAGAGATAAAGATGAAGAGCCTTTAACGTTGGTGGTTGAAACTAAAGATAATGAAACTGATGATAAATATCAACATTCGGCCATGGACAAAAATAACAGCAGTTCTGGTGAGTCAAGTGAAGATGAAGACGTAAAGGGTTTGAATAAATCGTCATCAACATCATCTGCTGAGATAGAAAAGCCAGAACTTAAAGAAGGACAGAAGACCATCATCAAAGAACTCGAACATGAGCTAAAGGGTGATGATATAAAAAGTGATGATGAATATAATAACAATGTTCTTGTAACAGAAAATACAGTTTCTGATGATAGCATGTGCAATCAGTCTGACGAAAAAGATGGTCCTATGAAAGTTTTGCCATCAACGTCGAGTAAAAGCTCCTCTTCAAGTGAAGATGAAAATATTGTAAGTAACATAGACAAAACAAGAGAAAACAAGAGAAAGATGAAAAAAAGGGAAAGCCAATCATCCTCCAGTTCAGAATCTAGTAGTTCTGATAATGATGATGCAAAGAATAAGGTAGACAACACGTTGGTTGCAAACATTCAAACTATTCCATTGGAGAACAGTAGTATTGTAAGCCCTATTCAAGTTAAGTTTGTTGATATGTCGATAGATAATGTACCTGAATGTGTTGATATTTCTTTAAACGAACTGGAGCCAGCAGAATTAGACAAGAATGTTAGCCTTGATATAGAATCCAAGTCTGAGGAGAGTAAATCAGCATCTGGTGGAGAGGAAGAAAAAAAAGATAAAATTAATAAAAAGAAACCAACGAAAAAGGAAAAACACAATAAAGGGAGCAGTTCATCCTCAAGCTCAGAATCAAGTGGGTCAGATACAGATGGAGACAATGATAAAAAGTTGGAAATGACTGGAAAATATGAAAAAGAAAGAAAAGTTCCTTCCAGCAGCTTCAAATCTACTGAATCTGCTGACTCCCATTTGCCACAAGGAAAGCAAAAAGAGCTGGATAATTTTTCAGAAACTCTAACATTGGAAGCTAGTGAAAATCTTTCAGAGGTTAAATGCCCGGATCATAATGTAACAACAGTTGAACCAAACATTTCGGCAGTAGTGGAAAGTAAATCAGACACTGACATTTCAGTTCTAAAGAATAAGGAACCAGAGAGAAAGATATCTTCAAGTAGTTCAAACTCCAGTGAATCTGGCAATTTGGACCAAAGATATGAAGAGACAGAGCCTGGAATAGACAAAGAAGTAGTCAGTGTTTTACCTCTTACTCAAGAAAAAGAACCCAAAGTAGACTCACAGAACCTAAGTGAAGATCCCACTTCTAGCCAGTCTAAAGTTCTTGAACAAGATGAAAACATCACAGAAACGGTACAGACCAGAAATAGTGATGGGTCATCTACATCTAGTGAAGATGAAGAAAACGAGGATAAAATGGCAAAAAGAAAGAAAAAACAGATAACAGAAGCATCTTCATCATCCAATTCTGAATCGGGTGATTCAGATACAGACGACAATGATGGCAAACAAAAGGAACAAAATAGTGACCAGTCATCAATCGAGACTCCACCTAATCTGCAGCGTGTCGCAGAAAAGCACATTCCTGACCAAAAACCAGAAGAGCATCAGAGAAAACATTCTTCAAGTAGCAACAAATCAAATGACTGCTCAGATACGAGAATTGGAAAAGAAACTGAAAATGTTGAATTAAACACTGAGCCTGTAAAAATAGATGATGACCCTGACAAAATCAAACTAAATCGAGAGACTAATGATAATGATGACAGGGGAGATAACAGAATAAGGGATCAATCTAATACAGGTCTTTCAGGAGAAAAAGAGACCAAACTTGCAGAAACCAAGCCTAGTGAGCGCACATTTACCTTAAGTGAAGATGATGACACTCAGATCACAAATAAAAAAAGAAAGAAGAAAAAATCAAAGGAAGAAACATCTTCTTCGACCAGCTCAGAATCGGGAAATTCTGATAAAGCTGATGATGATGATACTAAAAAGATGAAGAATACAGATGAAACAGTAGCACATTCTGATCCTGAATTATCCATTGTAAGTGAAATTAAGGAAATAGAAGATGGACAAAAGAGAAAAAATTCTTCCAGCAGTGATGAATCTAATGAGACAAGTGAATCTGATACTAATGCAGTGGTAGAGGATTCCAGAAGCTTGGTAAATGTTGATGTGGATTTTAAAGTTGTGGATCTGATGCCAGATGATGATAAAGTAATGCACGACGATATTGTATCTTCAATTAAAGACGAGCTTTGCGAAGAACAAATGGTTGAACCACCGACAGAAACCAAGGCAAGTGATCACACATCATCTTCAGGTGAAAATGATGACAGCGATAGTAAAACTACAAAAAAGAAGTGGAAGAAGAAGAAACCTAAGACAGAAGCTTCTTCATCCAGCTCAGAATCAAGACATTCTGATACAGATGATGATAAGGATGATAATAACAAGTTGAAGAATAAAGATGAAACATTTGTGCATTCTCATCCAGAAGTATCTTTTGTAAATGAAAGCCAGAAAACAGAAGATGGACAACAGAGAAAGAGTTCTTCCAGTAGTGATAAGTCCAATGAGACAAATGAATCTGATACTAATGCAGTGGTAGAGGATTCCAGAAGCTTGGTAAATGTTGATGTGGATTTTAAAGTTGTGGATCTGATACCAGATGATGATAAAATAATGCACGACGATACTGTATCTTCAAATAAAGAAGAGCTTTGTGAAGAACAAATGGTTGAACCACCAACAGAAACCAAGGCAAGTGATCACACATCATCTTCAGGAGAAAATGATGACAGTGATGGCAAAACTACAAAAAAGAAGAAGAAACCTAAGACAGAAGCTTCTACTTCATCCAGCTCAGAATCAGAACATTCTGATACAGATGATGATAAGGATGATAATAACAAGTTGAAGAATAAAGACGAAACATTTGTGCATTCGCATCCGGAAGTATCTTTTGTAAATGAAAGCCAGAAAACAGAAGATGGACAACAGAGAAAGAGTTCTTCCAGTAGTGATAAGTCCAATGAGACAAATGAATCTGATACTAATGCAGTGGTAGAGGATTCCAGAAGCTTGGTAAATGTTGATGTGGATTTTAAAGTTGTGGATCTGATGCCAGATGATGATAAAATAATGCACGACGATAGTGTATCTTCAAATAAAGAAGAGCTTTGTGAAGAACAAATGGTTGAACCACCAACAGAAACCAAGGCAAGTGATCACACATCATCTTCAGGTGAAAATGATGACAGCGATAGCAAAACTACAAAAAAGAAGTGGAAGAAGAAGAAACCTAAGTCAGAAGCTTCTTCTTCATCCAGCTCAGAATCAGAACATTCTGATACAGATGATGATAATGATGATAAAAACAAGTTTAAGAATCAAGATGAAATAATTGCGCCTTCTCATCCTGAAGTATCCATTGTAAATGAAAGTCAAAAAACTGAAGATGGACAACAGAGAAAAAATTCTTCTGGCAGTGATAAATCTAATGAGACAAATGAATCTGATTCTAATGCAGTGGTAGTGGATTCCAAAAAGTTGATAAATATTGATATAGATTTTAAGGTTATGGAACAGCCACATAGTGGTGGAATGCCCGATTCAGATGAAGGTCTGCACGACAGTACTGGATCATCAAATGAAAAAGGGAATTGTGAAGAAAAATATCATTTAAACGATTATTTATCTGAAGTGATCAACCAAGAAAGAGGTGAATCATCTACCGGGTATCCTATCAATGACAGTGATTTGGAAAAGTGTAAAGAACAAATAGCTGTTAAAGCACAAGATAACTCATCAGGTTCATCAAGTAGCTCATCAAGTGATACTGACACTGAAGAAAAACAAAACAATGTTCACTCTACTCCTAATGATATAGGCTCTGAAAATGAACAACCTGTTTTTGCAACAAGTTCTTTCGTTATTTCTGACAATGAAACTGGTGGACAAGATGTGCCTCAACCATATTCAGTAGAAGATATAATAGAACCAAGCAAAGCCAGAGACAGAGATGAGTCCAGTAGTTCTTCAAGTGACAATGAAATCAGTCCTGAAAAAGTTCAGTTAGTTCTAAATACAGAAGATTCAGTTCCTGACAGAACCCAGAAAGTTGAATCTAGATCTGAGCCTATGACAGTCAAAGACAAAACTACTAGAACAAAATTTGTTTCAGATAACCCAGTAATAAAGAAAAAACTATCAAAACATAGGAAAAGGTCATCAGGTAGCTCTTCAAGTAGTTCAGATTCTTCATCAGATTCTTCTCGTGATTCACATGCAAAGGTTAAGAAAGATACTGGGAAAATGATTAAGGACAGCAAGTCAGAGGATGATAATGTAAAAAGGAATAAACAAGATAAAATAATAAATAAATCTGAAATACATGTTATGCCAGAAGAGAAACTGTTATTTGATTCTAAACAAGAAGATATGGACAAAGACTATAATGCTGACAGTGAAAGCGGTGATTCAGAATTGGATGACAACGGTCCGATTGCCATTGTTGGCATGGAAGGTTACACAAATATAGAAATTCCTGAAGAATTAAGGGTTGAGTTTGTTCCAGAAGTCAAAGTTATTGTAAAGAATCCAGAAAGTCCAAAAGCCATTGAAATAAAAGATGACATGCGTACCAGTGTCTCAGTTGCTAAAACTATTCCAGATGATGTAAACACAGCGGTGAAAAACATAAACAGTTCTACCTCAGCCAGTGAATCTTGTCATTCAAGTTCTACCTCAGCCAGTGAATCTGATCATTCAGAAGATGGGTTGTGTCCAGAAACATCTAAAAAAACAGACATGACAGGGAAACCAATATCAGATGAAGAAACAGTTGAATTGAATTTGAAAATGAAAGCTAAATTATCATCTTCAAAAAGTGATACTAGTCATTCAGAGGGTGATTCAGAAGATGAGAAAGAGGTTAAAGTTGTTGACAATAAAGTTCAGAGAGATTCCTCATCTGACAGTGATAAGAAAGATGACTCAGAGAAAAGTAAACCGAAGATAAAAACAGCCTCACATAGAAGAGATTGTTCAACATCAAGTTCCTCTTCCAGTGATGAAAGGAATTTTGAATCTAAACATAATGACACCCAGAACCCTCAAGATACAATTTTTGAGATAAAAGGTAATAACATATCCTCTACATTTCAAAAAGATATCACAGAAGACATCTTTGAGCGCAAATATGATGATGAAGAAGATAAGTTTGTTTCATCCGGAAAACAAGACATGAAAGAGAAACTAATCCCAGTTGAAGTCACAGTTGAATTGAAAGTGGAAAGGAAAGTTGAAACATCATCTTCAGAAAGTGATTCTAGTCAATCTCATTCAGATATTGATGATAAGTCTGATAATTTTGAGAATACAAAGGGTGATTCAGAAGATGAAAAAGAGGTAGTTGTTGCTTACAATAAAGTTCAGAGAGATTATTCTTCATCTGACAGCGAGACTGAGAAAGGAGATGCTGAGAAAAGCAGACCAAAGATAAAAACTGCATCACATAGAAATGATAGTTCAACATCAAGTTCCTCTTCCAGTGATGATGACAGGAATTTTGAATCTAAAAGTGATGACACCCAAAACCCCCATGATTCAATTGATGAGGTAAAGAGCAATAACAAAGCACCTGAATTCAAAAAAATTGTTGTCATAGACATTTCTGAGCACAAATCGGATGATGAAGAAGAAGAGAAGTCAGATAAGTTTGTTTCATCCGCAACAACGTCTGATACAGAGAATACCAATGATGAAGATGACCTCCTTAAATCTGTGATCGAAGATTCTCTGCCATTCAGAGCTCCAATTCTCGAAAATGTGATCAAATCAGCATCAATGGAGGATGATGACACTAACAAAGACAAAGACATTGATTCTGCTGATGATTTATACACAGATTATCAAAACCAAGAACCTGAATACATGTTACCTGAGTGTAATGTTATTTCAATGGATTATGACAACAAATACTTGACATCTACAGACACTCCATATGAGCTACCAGATATTGATCCAAAGCATTCACCAATAGATCTTCAGGTGTTTGTTATTCCTGATGGACACATAGACAGAGCATTTGCTCCAAAAATGAAAGACCCTGTATTTGTACTGCCACAGTGTGATGACTGGAAATTGGTATTTGAGGTAGAAGGCGATGTGATTATTAAATGCGACCCGGTTGTTTTTCATAAGAGTCCAAGCGATGATGACAAACATGATGCAGGTAAAGATGATATTCAGTTGTCAGATATTGTTGTTGAAGCAGATGAAAAAAGCGTAAGTGAAAATGAAGATGAGCTGCTGAAAAACTTGATCATAGAAAGTGAAATGAATTCAGTGAATATAAAACGAAGGAAATTAAGTACAAGCAGTTCAAGCTGCTCGAGTGATGGTGACGAAGCCATTTCAAATGAAAGGGAAGACACAGCTGATAAAACAGAAGCTGATGTAAAAGACAAAGTGATATGGAAAGACACGAGCAGTAGTAGTAGCAGTAGTGGTGATGAGTATTCTGCTAAAACAGAATTGAAAAAAACATCAGAAGGTTCATCAAGTGAAAGTGAAGTAGAGGTGTTGAAAAATAAACTGGTGAAGAACAAAAAAGACAAAGTAATAACAAAGGATGCTGTTATTTATAATAAGGAATTATACACAGAAGAAGAGCATCCCAACGACTTGGTAAAGAAAATAGAAGAAAATAGGGATAAAGCAGTGGAATATGATAATGCCCAGTATATAGATAGGAGTAGGAGCAACAGCAGTAAAAGCAGTAGTAGTGATAGTAATGATAGTTCCAAGAATGTTACAGAAAAAGATAGAGATAAGATGCATATAAAGTTTGTTGAAGCAAAACAAAATAAAATTGATTTTAAAATCAAGAAAGATAAAAAGAGAAAGAGAAGTTCAAAAGCTGACAAAAAAATAAAGATAAGAAGTAGAAGCAGCAGCAGCAGCAGCAGCAGCAGCAGCAGCACTAGTAGTAGTGAAAATGATGATAAAGATAAAAATATAACATTTGACACTAAAGGAAATACCTCTGTTGGAACCAAGGACTTTGATATTAAACCAGAAGTGGCTCACCATGTAAAAGCTTCTGTTGATAGTCTTGCTGGTCATATAGATAAAGTAAATAGTGAAATCCGAAATAAAAAGGAGGTGGATATTGAGGCAGCTATTATTCCAAGCGTGACTATTGATACCAAGCTTGGGACATTGCCAGCAGGTGGCAGCACAAAGCAAGTGGAGGATACTGACCAATCAGAGTAATTTATACTTTTATATTTATTTTAAAAGTTTTGATATATGTGTCACCGAATATTTAATGAAGTTTGTTTTCCTCACACATATTGATCAAAACAGATGTAAAATGTTGTTTTCCATAAGGAGCTGACCACAATTGTTTAAAGTTAAATGTATATATATATATATATATATTGTGAGTATATGTGTTCCATTTCTGCTTTTCAGACAGTTCAGTAAAACAGAAACAATGATATGGCGTAACATAAAATGCTGCAATTTAAGAATAACAACAAAAAGCATTTTTAAGCTATCGATTTGTCTGATATAACTTGAATCTTTTATCATTTACTAAACAGAAAACAGGAGAACTATTATCACAACAAATTTCCTCGCATAAATCCTATTCTCCCACGCTTTATAATCAATAATGTAACATTCAGATCTGCAACACTACAGCAAATTTTCATAATCACAATTATCGTACAATAAAAAAAATCTCTAGAACAAACAGATAACTAAGACACACAACACACAAAATAAAACTACAGAACAAGCACACAGCTCATGTTTCTTTATACACATTTTCTTCGACATTTATGTGGTCACTAATCAATTGAATTGTATTGAATTGGATTTTATAGTCGCACCAACAGCTAAGGTCATATGGCGACTTTCCAGCTTCCATTGGTGGAGGAAGACCCCAGGGGTCACAAATCAACAAATATTGTACCTTATTTTCAGGACTTTTACTCTTAAGAATGATTAAAATATGTTATATATTAATTTTTATCTGATTTTCTTTACAGATGCAGCAGTATATATAAAGCATGCCATGTATTCCCTGTGTATGATCTTTTATGTGGCTGTAATATAAACCTTATTGACACTTTTCAAGTTTTAAAAAAAAAAGTTAAATAAAATTCTGCTTTTGTAACATGCCCCACCTTCTTTCCATTCCAGATTTATGATTGGTCGAGAGAAGGACCCCAGTAAAAGTGAAGTCGCCCGCTTGATTCAACAATCCCTAGAGATAGATCGTAGACGAGACGAGAGTCGTCGACAGGAACAGGAACGGTTAGCCGAGTTACAAGACAAGTTCAAGCCTCGGGATGAAGTGTTGGAGCACGAACATCTGCGCCACCTGTCCGAGACTGCTTCCAGTAGGGATAGCCGTGATGAAAATGCTGTTAGTATATTTCGTTTCCTTTTTGTTTTTATGCCCATGCTTTCTCAAAAGCCTCACATTGTCCATAACGTCGCGTCACGTAACATATTTTATGTCCCGTCACGTCGTATAAAACATTTGTTTGTTTTTATGTAACACATTTTTTGTCCCATTGCATCTCGTACCATTTTTTGTCCCATCCCATCCCGTCGCCTAACACATTTTCATTACTCACATTCCTCAAACAGTTTTCAATGGGTTGTTCTTCAACTTCATATACACATAACAACTGATGACCTTATGTCCTTCTACATCATCCATTGTTCATTGACTGATTTATTACAGAATTATGGCCCTTTATTTGACTTAAAATGTAAGCAGGGGTATTCATCACCTTCAGTGGTAGTTCTAGTTTGTGTTTGGGTATATCACGTACCTTTTTGGTATGCTTAATAGAATGTCTTTGGTGTGTTTACATTTCGCTTAATCAAAAATATCTTTGGCATGTTTACATTTCGAGATGTCATCTTATTCCTTATCTATTTATAGTTAGAATAGATTCGCGTTGACCAAAATTTGCGTGTGTGGGTAGAAATAAATTTCTCATATTGATGATGGAATCCTCAAATATTAAATTTCTGTCTGAGAATGCACATTTTTTATGACCCCAAAGGGAGACATATAGTATGGTACCATTTGTACATCCATCTGAAAAAATTGTGTCTCAGCCATAACTTTGGAAGTACTTGTAGGCAATTTCATGAAACTACACAAATGTTAATCACAACAAGAAGGTCATCAAATGTAGATTTGAATGGTTAAAAAATAATGTTTAAAAAATAAATGTGGGGCATTTGTCATTTTAAATACTGGTCATATTTCTTGTTAAATGTGACAACTGTCACATTATATCTGGTACTTACTTTCAGAATATTTATACATTCTTTGAAACAAAAGACAGAATCCAAATCCTAGATTAGTTTGAGCTATGTCTGTGAAAGTATTTTGTGGTGGTCGACATCTTGTACATAAGTGTGTGTTAAGGCAAAAAAAAAATAGGTGCGTTTCCTATTGCATGCTCTGAAAAAATAGGGTCGGTAGGTAGGCATTTTTTTTTTTTTTTTTTAAATTTTTTTTTTTTGGAGCAAGATATTGTGAGATTCTACATGTATTTATCACATAAACCCCATACAAGTTGATGATACAGCTGAAAGTTTCTCTGTGATGTAAGTTTACCTCGATATATTGTGATAAATCATTGTTCAGAACAAATAAAAAAAAAAAATTTAATTTTTTTTTTTATTTTTTTTTTTTTTCATAAAAAGTTTTAGGGTCGGCCCCTTAAAAATAGGGTCGGTCGGGCCACCGGAAACACATTTTTTTTTTTTTTTTGACCTTAAATCTTTATATATGACTGTATATAACGCACACACTATTAAAGTTTAAGTTTAATAAACCCAGTGTGGCTAGATTTATTATTAAGTGTGACATCTCAGGACAAATTTACGATTTGATCTTCTAAAATTTCAAAGTGAAGTCGGTATGTCTTTATTTACTTGTTTCTCTTTTGAGATTGGGCTGACAAGTAATTTGGCATTTATATGTTTCATTTCATGATATTATCTTGATATTTATGTGTTTTAATCTTTTAGACTAAGGAGTTAAAATTCATGTACACATACATGCAAATTACTGTTCTTCTTTCCTGTTAGAGTTACTAAGAACGACATAATCTGTTAACTTTACTTTACTTATGGCTTAACTTGCCGGGCAAGTTTTGACATTTTCCAGTCTAAGAATTTTATTTTTTAAATCATACTTTTATTTGACAACAGAATTGTTTCATGTTTTACATTTTAGTAGATATGAATATAATGTAGGATTTAAGACGGAAACATGTAACATTTTAAGCAAATATGTATATATGTAGTCGAAAATTAATCTTTGTTTTTCAATAAATGTAATGTTAAAAATGTGAAAATGTTCAATGACTCTATTTTTCCTCTTTTTAGTGAAATTTTGGAATTGGAAATATGTGACCTTCAAAGACGTCTAGTGGGGAAAAAAAGTGTGGTGACCTACCCTTTTTTGATAATTTTGTACTAAATGATACCAAAGAAGCTTTAAATATCATTTTAAAAACATCTCAGCATTACGTCCTTTCCCAGCCAACCTCCTTAAACCCAGTCTGTACATGACCTACGGACATTGTGCTAGTTTTAAGAAAATCTGGGGGGAAAAATCATTCAAATTTACCTGATAGTACACTTATCAGTCATTAAAATGGATGATTGGCGGTAATATTTCATAATAAATTGTGCATTTATTGAGGACGAAAAGTTTAAAAATATGAATAATTTAAATTTTGTCTACCAATTATAATCCGTAATTTTAAAGGGACACAGGGCAATCTTGATTTCTAAAAACTCGCGGTGTCTCATTGTTTTTTTCACAACTTGCATTTGTTCAATCTTACTAATTACAAGAAAAGTATAAAGCAAATTGTATTTCCATATTACTAACTGGTGATTATATTGCACCAATAATATATTTAAACCTATGGTAGAATAAGAAGAAAAAATGAAATCTCTAAATTTTATTTAGTAATATGCAAGCAGGTTTAAAGTCAACATGATATTAGATTAATAAATCAAGACACTAATTTCAGTGCTTAATAAAAACTTCAAGATTGCCATGTGTCCCTTTAATATGAATGATTGGGAGTAATATTTCACAAATTGTGCATTAATTGAGAATGAAAAGTTTAAAATATGAATAATTAAAATTTTGTCTACCGGTTATTTCTCTTTCTGGAAATCCGTATTAAAAAATTCAAAAATAAATGAATTGCTTAAAAAATCTCTGCAAAGTTTAACTTTCAGTATAACTGCATGGATTGCTATTTTCTGTCAAAATCATTTTAGGTGAATATGAAGCGTGAATGCTATTCATCCCATTAATGATTTTAGCATCGAAGATGAAACTTTTCTCCCATTTCTGCCCATGTAAGATAGGCATTTTCCTCATGTGAGATAACTCTATCTTACATGACATGTGACTTACGAAGTCATGACGTTACGTTGAAGTCGCCTTATTCTGGCGTTAAATCAGCAAAGTCATTGATTTTATGCTGGTAATAAACACATAATGGGAGAAAAATAATCCATCATGAGTGATCCATGTGAGATAGGGAAATCTCACCCTCGGGATCAGAATTGCAACCAGGCACTCGGCAGAGCCTCGTCCTTGGTTGCAATTCTAACCCCTCCGGTGAGATTTCTCTATCTCACATGTATACTCATGATGGATTCTTATAATCTCTGTTCCTTTTCAGGACTTGGACGAGTCTAGCGAGGATGAAGTGGAGGAGGAACACGAGATGTCTGAAGATCTGCTGGCAGGGGATGCTACTCCCATGTCCATGCCTTCAGGGGCAGACACGGACAACTCATTGAGCTCCCCTGAGGAGAATTCCAAGCCGGTGGTGGAGGTGTTCGACCTGCAGGAGAGTAGCACTGAAGACATATCACCTGACATGGAATCACAGGCCCTGTTTGTGAAACTGAAAGAGGTATGATCACTTAGGTTTCTTTGTACCCTGTTGGCACAGTGGTAAGGCCAAAATAAAAAATAGGTTTGTTTCTGGTCTTCCGACCGACCTTATTTTTAAGGCCCCGACCCTAAACTTTAAAAAAAAAAAAAAAAAAGAAGGTTTTTTAAGGCATGTTTATGGAACACTCATATTATGTAATATGTTCAAAAAAAACATGCTTTTGATGTTCTTGATTTGAATTTAGTATAGTAAGGATTAATTCTAAAAAAAAATGAAGTTTTTCCTACCTAGCTACCTACCATAATTTATTTGGGGAAAAGAAACAGACCCTTTTTTTTTTTTTTGGCCTGATCACTTAGTTTTTTTTGTACCCTGTTGGCACAGTGGTAAAGACAAGTTGTAAAACCATCACTATAACTTCTTACATGATTCAAGTCACAGGCTTTGTTTGTGAAACTGAAGATGGTACACTCATTTATGTTGCTTTGTTCCCTGTTGGCAGCAAGATGAAGAAAAGTCATATAACCATCACTAGTATGATTCTGAGTCACAGGCTTTGTTTGTTAAGCGGAAGGAGGTAGAATCGACAATATAGCTTTACAACTTGTTGGCACAATGAATAAGACAATTGTAATATCATGACTATTTATACAATGTCTTCCTTCTTTCCTTTGTTCCTTCCTTCCATCCTGTATTTCTTCTTTCCTTTTTTTCTCTCTTTCTTTCTGTTCTCTCTATATTTATTTCATCACCCTTTTGATAGAACAGTTTGTGAATGAGATGGATAAAGGGTGATAATGTCAATTTACAGAGGAATGAATAGTAAAAGCAGGATAAAAAACTATTCATCTATTCAACCCAGAATGTTTTCTCTTCAAGTTTTTGCAAACTGAAACATTTTTGAATGCAAAAAGGCAGAAAGACTAGATGTCACAGCAGGTCTTTTCTATTTGCACAAATTTCAAGTAATGAAAAAATGATAGCATGGTGACCCAATAAAAAGATACGGAATTTCTAAGTTTTAAAGGCTATAACAGAGAATGTGTGCATTAAATGTCACAATGCAGTATGCTAGTAAATATATACTTGTGTTAGAAGTTTTGGAATTTCTCACTCTTAAAAACATGATAAACATTTCTAAAAATGTACCACATTTTAAACCTTCGCCTCTCACCGCTGCGGGTTCTCGACTTGTAAGTGAGGAAGTGTCGATTCTTATGGATGGCGGGAGGTGTACAGTACAGGTTCTACACAGGAAAAGTCGACCGTCATACATGTGTTGAAAATGACGTAAAACACCATACAAACTAACAAACAAAGTACCATATTTTGACATTCAAAAGCTTTCTTCGCGGGACCACAATGCAGTAGCTATGGTTAAAACATGAATAATCATATGTGTTATGCACTACTTAAAAATCGCAATAAGGCCAGACTATTTTAATTTTTAGGTTTACCGACCCCAATTATTGTCGAAATAAAAAAAAAATACAAAAAAATACAAAATTAAAAAAAAAATATATATATATTTATTTATTTTTTAGAAAAAAGAAGCTTAACTGGCTTGACTGGGACAGATATTTTGATTAGCCAGAATGCGCAGTTAATTTTAGACTTTAATACATGGTTATGGGTTTTCTATCCATCAGTTTGTCTGTCTGCATACAACAGTTTATAAGACAAATAATCGAAATAAACCATAATAGATTGCCTTTTAATTGACTTGTTACCTTGAAACTAAGATTAAAGTCATTTAATACTATTATACAATCTTTTTTCTTTTAGACGCCTTTGTGGGTATGTTTTCATGATTTTTTTTGATTTTTCTTTATTCCCTCCTCCTAACCCTTCATTTTTCCAGAAAAATCGGTAAACCTAATAATAATAAAAAACTGGCCTAACTAATTGTATTACATTTGCCTTGTTAGAAATGATGTTTAAATGTTATACACTTAAAAAAAAAATAATTGGCAAATGTAAGCAACTTATTTTATCCCTAAATGCAATGACTTCCATGCAGATTCAACATTCACAGCCAATAATATTTGTGTACAAGTACCTTATGACTTGAATTCATTGAAAGGCTACTTTTTGGAGTGTCTACACCATTGTCAGTGACACTTGTAGAAATGCTTATTCGATTATAAAAAAATATATAAAAAAGGAATGTTTCTGGTTATGTCTAATTTACCGCCATCCCTCCTCCAGGCCCAGTGCAAAAACGCGGTTTTGGAGGCGGAGTTGACAAAGCTGAAGGCCAAGGTCATCATGCTGGAGAACACAGAGGGCCAAAAACGACAGTACGAGAAAAGATGCGAGGAAATGGCGTCTAGACTCCGAGAGACGGAGAAATCTCTGACTAATGCCAGGAAAGAGATAAATCATTATCAGGTAATTATGAACTTGATTTATCGACACATTATTTAGTCTAGTATTAGATGAGATTGAACAACAGGTCATGTCTATGTTAAACTGCTCCAGAATTATGTATCTTAAAGCTGATCTTAAAAATACGAAAATAAGGTTGTCTTGTTGCTTATTAAAATCTAGTTAACAGTAACAATATTTTAGTTTTCCCACTGGAAATGGAAAGTTTTCGTAACATTAAAGGGAACACAAAATAATGGTAAGCCTTGAAGAGGTACTAAATCAGGGGTGGTACAGACTATAATGAATACCTGCCAGAAAATAATGAAGAATTAAGACAAAATCATATCAAGTTTGATTTGAGTTTCAGCTAATTTTCCTTTTCTGATTTTTTGGAAGGCATGTTTGACCTATTTTCTACACTTAGTAAGAATTTTACCTACTAATATTGAATTGCTTCTGTGTAATTAATATCATATTTCCATATTCTATAGGATATGATGGAGGGGTCCCAGGGTCAGTATATCTCCCTGGAGAAGAAGATGAAGGGAGATTTGACAGCCCTCGAGAAGAAATATCACAAGGCGAAGAAACTGATAAAGGAATATCAGCAAAGGTTAGTTTTACCACTGACTGTTCCAAGGTTGTCAACCCCTTTATGTTTGGGATGTCAAATATGTGTACTTAACTTGTTAATGATGATATATAGAGGATCTTGCGTGAGTGACTGTTTATTATTGATTTTAATGAACGAGTGGAATAACATAATAGGATACAAGGCTCTGGCGAGTATCCTTTCTTTTTATCCAATGAGTTTGTTAAAGTCAATAATACACAGTCACAAATGTAAGATTCTATTTATTACATAACACACCTACGACGTGATAGTTTCACTTTAATGTTGTCAGGCCTAGGAATCTTTATGTGAGGAAGCTATCCAGCTGGCTTACGGAACGTCGGTGGTTCTACCCAGGTGCCCGCCCGTGCACGAAAATTGCCCGGAGGGGCACCTGGGGTCTTCCTCCACCAGTGGAAGCTGGAAAGTCGCCATATGACCTTAGCTGTTGGTGCGACTATAAAATCCAATTCAATTCAATTAATGTTGTCAGTTTACCTTGTATACGGCGGCAATCATGTAAGAAAAATCATGACGTCGTTTTCATGACGTCGTTTTCATGACGCCAGCTACGTTATGCGGCTGTAACGTGTTCGCCCTACAATAATAAGACACCTTGAACTAAATTTAATGTTAGGCCATCAATAAAAAATTGTTTGCTGTGCTCCTACCCAGAATTTTGAGGGTGGGTAGGTAGGGATTTATTTTTTATTTTTATTTTTTTACATCAAAAGCTTATCCAATCTACAACACTATAAAGGCCCTAGTACAATGTTAGGGCATAGGTTATTAAAACTAAACACAAGGACTTGCACATAATTATTTTATTCATGTGTATTTAAGGTAGGAAAATGTTTTATTTTTAGATACTCTTTTTTTAAATATATTGTTCGCATATATTATGCCATTTTTGTACTAAGGCAACTGTTTGATAACCTTTGCAATCCAGATTAGATGCTTAACAACTGTGGCTAATAAAAGTATCATTTGAATAAAAAAATAAAAAAATTGAGTCGCGGCCGAATCGGGTGAGTCGGTCGGAGCATGGCAAACAAACATATTTTTATTGATGGCCTTACTAACATGCATTTTATGAAGTGAGATTTCAAATAATGATAAATATTTAAGATGTCTGATAGTACCGTCTGATATACCGTCCAAACAATTGGGATTAAATTACTATACACAAACACAGTGATTCGGTCCTCATTTGCATCTGTAATACACTAGTGTATTACGAGAAATAAGTCATGGCTTTATTACACTCCCAGAAGCCATGTTATGTGGTAAACAGTGTTAATACTAGTGGCAGCTTTCAACAAATATGATGTTTTCTATCTGGTATACAACAGAAGTTCACATGAATGATGTATCCTGTCAAATTAGTACTTGTATATGATATATAATCAACTGCCAATATATAAAGGATATTTGTTGGATCGGAGTGAATATAGGATTTATTTTCATCGAGAAGTGAGAAAACTTATATTTTCACGAATGCTTTAGCACAAGTGGAAATTTTTGAGTTTCCTCACTTCGAGATAAAAAATAAATCCTATATTTACGACAAAACAACAAATATTCTATTTATTATATACTAACAATCTTAGAAATTGTCTTAGATCTAATAAAAAGAAGATAAAGGTGACGCGCAACAACAGTCACAATAATAACGCCAACAAGTCAACAGTTGCGTGACATCATTGTTATATTTTCACTATTTCACTGGAAAGTATATAATAAAATCTTGTTTTTCGATAGCTCAGTCATCGTAAGAGTGCTGGCGTGGTAAGTTAGAGATCCTTGGTTCAAATACCAGTTGAGGCACGGTTTTTCACACGTTATATTTGTGTTGAGGACAGTAGCATTGCTTCATTAGATTGAGTCGCTCCATTTTCCGTTGACAATTTTGTCTACAATCAGATGTGTATGGAATGTGATATCCTTAAAAAAAATATTGATCATTTTGTTTAGAAAGGAAAAGAAACAAACGTACAACATCACAACAACTGAAATATGCCGAAATAAATTGATACTGTTGTGACTCATGGCTTGTTTTCCATCTTCTGTGATAAGATGTATTTTCGATGTGGTTGATGAAGTATCTGAATATTGTGATAATATTTTCAGAGAGAAAGATTTCATAGCCGAGCGGGAGTCCCTTCTTCAGCAGCAAACCGAGAAAGATCAACAATATAACGCACTGGTGAAGTCGCTCAAGGACAGGGTACGTTTTACTGAGTTTGTGTTCTCTCTCTTTCCATGTTTATCTGATTGTGCATTTCTATTTTAATGAAACTTGAGAGACTACGATTCAGTTTGAGGACAGTTATCTCAAATAGTCATTGGGTTTAAGGTTTAAACAGTTTAAACAATTTGGCAGGGTATCTGTGTATAAAATATAGAATGGGCAAGTAATATCTAAATGTTGAAGAATGTTGTAATGATGTCATGAAATGGAAATGATGCTTTATTAAATACAGAGACCTGTGGGTGACAGAAACTCTCCAGATTCCAGAGTTGAATATGATTTATTAATAAATAGTGCAAGGTGTTGTGCTAAATACATATCCATAGTGGAATATGGTATGTCTATGAATAGTGCAAGTATTTTGTTATTTGTTTCTCTTTTCCAGATATTCCAGCTTGAGAGTGAGTTGCGGGAAGCCCAGATAGCTGCTGGTCTCCCTGTATTGCTGCCCCCACAGGAACACCCCCAGAAACCCGAGCTAACCATAACCCCAGTTGTGGCTAAAACAGTCAAATCTGCCCCACCAGCACATGGTAAAGTTTGACTATCATTTTCTAAGTATTATTGGAGTAAAAGGGTGCAGTTAGTGATGCTGTTAATAAAAATAAAAAAAGTACTTTTAAGGCTCATTCGTTATTTTTATAGAAAATATAATTATTTGCTAATTATAAGTCGGAAACCTTAGTTCCACACAAAATCCTGACGAATCACCTTTTATTCACCCAGATTCTGGCAGTACCTTAATATTGAGAGAGGACTCCGTTTCTTCGGAAATGGACATTTCCTCCGCCGAGCCCATCAGTCCAGGTATGTGTCCTAATATCACGTAGAATACTTGAAACATAGTTAAATTATTACTATGATGTCCTAGTTATTTAATGGGTTAATACTATGGTGCCCTTGCTATTTAATGGGTTAATACTATGGTGCCCTGGTTATTTGATGGGTGTTATAAATGAAAGATCATGATGATCGTGAAGATCCTGAGGTCTTGCAGGAAAATGGTTCATACCTTTTAAAATTTGAAGACTAATATTTTAGGAAGTTTTTATTTGAAAAGAGTTAGACTTTCATTTATGTATGAGTAAAAAACGGGGAACTTTCCGATTTCATTTGCTTTCATATTTCATTTGCTCAAATGAAATCATTGCAAACTTTTATCTTAAAAAACGTTTTCCTGTATTGAAATATGCCATGCACATCGTGTTTCAGTTCCTGAGGATGAAATAAAACTTGATAGTTCAATCACGTTCGAGTCTGTTCCCACGACCGAGTTGTTGGACACATCTATCAGCAAGTCCAAGGCACAGTTAGCCAACGCCTCCCGTAGACCGCCCACCAAGAGGTCAAAGGTAAGAAGGAGTGGTGTGAGCAAGTGTGTAATATTTCTCCCTTAGACTGCCCACCAAGAGTTCCAAAGTAACAAGGCTTATATGTGTAATATGTCTCCCTTAGTCTGCCCACCAAGAGTTCCAAAGTAACACGGCATATAGTGTGTAATATGTCTCCCTTAGACTGCCCACCAAGAGTTCCAAAGTAACAAGGCTTATAGTGTGTAATATGTCTCCCTTAGTCTGCCCACCAAGAGTTCCAAAGTAACAAGGCATATAGTGTGTAATATGTCTCCCTTAGACTGCCCACCAAGAGTTCCAAAGTAACACGGCATATAGTGTGTAATATGTCTCCCTTAGGCTGCCCACCAAGAGTTCCAAAGTAACAAGGCATATAGTGTGTAATATCTTAACAAACGAACATGCAGTATGATAAAGTATTAATCATATTCACCACTTGGTCCATATTGTCATGCTTACCGAAATTTTCGGGGGAGCATATAGTCGCCGCTCTGTCCTTCCATCCGTCCGTCACATTTTTGTCCGGAGCATAACTTCAAAACTACTGATGGGACTGCAATGAAACTTCACACAATGATAGAGGGCAATGAGAGGAAGTGCAGAGTGCAAGAACTGTTACTCTTTCCTCATTAAAATTAGAGTTATTGCCCTTTGTAATTTTATACATAGAACTTTTGTCCGGAGCATGACTTGAAAACTACATATGGGAATGGAATGAAACTTCACACAATGATAGAGGGCATTGAGAGGAAGTGCAAAGAACTGTAACTCTATTATCATTCAAATTTAAGTTATTGTCATTTGTAATTTTATACTTGGAATTCTTGTCCGGAGCATAACTTCCAAACTACTGATGGGACTGCAAATTGAAAACTGCTGGGTGATACAAGGCCATATGATAAGTTGAGGACATCTATCAGTTCTACCGATTTTCATGTTTTATTTTGATTACAGACCTCTGTTTCATCTAGCTTCAAGCCATCATCACCAGCGCTGCTGTAAGCTGAACAGAGTTTTTTTCCAATTTGTTTTTCTACGCTCTTCACAAAACTCGGTCATAGAAACAGATTGTTTTATTGTGTGCTAATGTTTGATAATAACTGACCAAGCAATCTATTAAATATAACTAATTTCTTACATGATTTATTACAACCGGTCATGTAGGCAAAACTATTGACCTGTCAATTTTGTAAGAGATCATGTAATAATGTTTCATATTGACTTTAAATGAGAAAACTTATTATGATAGTCTTTTTCTAGTCTAAGGACTAAAAAAAACTGAGCAGCCGCAAAGAACAATTACCTAAGTGGAATATTCAGACAGCCTATTGGTTAACTTTTCCGTGATTCTAAATTAATTCAACTTTCCTCCAATCAAAATCTCTGTTTCATATTGAATTTCAACTCCTAGTGAAACTTTGTTCTTTTCTAGTCGGAGGACAGTGTAGAAATGATGGACGCGGCGTCCGAAAACAAACAGGACGAGAGTGGTCTAGAGACGTGGATAAGACATGACAGGTATGCACGTGCTACTCCTATCTTCTATTGCAACACCTTGTCTGTAGTATTATATTTTTGTCGCCTCTGTATAGATTTTGTGTTATTTTATCTTCTCCAGTGTATCCAATTTTTCATATATTTTCGTTCCTTTCATTTGTTGAAAATATTATACTATTATCCTTCTGTTTTCTTGGTCGGACAGTATTCTAATAAAATAATTTTATTTCATTATTCATAACCGAGCAATAGTCACACTTGCTTATATCCCCGAGGTATATCCGTCGGTCGGTCACACTTTTCGTTTCCAGAGCATAACTCCAAAACGTTCAAAGTATCTTCTAGAAACTTGCTACACATATCAGCCCGATGGTCATGTGGCTTTTGATACATATACAAAGTATTTTTGGTAATTGCCAGAATGTTCTTTCCCGAGCCAAACTCCAAAACAATTATCAACCCAGTGGTGTTGTGGTGCCTTTCGATATCTATAGACATTTATAATATAAATTACTTTATAGTATTGTCAAAGTATTTGTTTTTGGAGGGTAATTTGAAAACTGTACAAGGAATTTGTATGAAGCATGATAGGTTCATGCACACAGTTGCTTAATATTTCTATTTCTATATAAAACATTTTTATTTTTACAAGATTGTCATTTGAATTCAGTTTTCGTCACCAGAGCGTAACTTTCATAGCATATGGAGATTGTCATATATACCAACCTATTAAAATAACTTGATTGTATCCCCTTTCTGCCATCAACTAATATATAAGGCAGTGGTGGGGAGGTTTCGATAACTGTAATATATGTCTTGTTCATTCTGTTTGATCAAATATGCTTGGCAATATTTTTTAACAATATCTCTTTGTCAATAAAAGCAGCATTTTTTTTTCAATCTTCAAGACTTTGTGCATGGAGTAGATATAAGTAATCTTTCATATAGAAATATGTGAATTAATGTATTTATCACGCAGTACATGTATAATATATTTCTTCTTATTTCTAAATAAAATAAAGTAATGCTTATATTAAAGGTATCGCTTTTAATTATAAAACAATCACACTTTTTTTTAATTTTTCAATAAACATCAAATAAAATAGTGAATATAAATTGAAATCTTGTATTAAAATTGTCTTTAAAAACTCCAGGACTGCAGAATATATCATGACTTTGAATTTGTAAGTGATGCTAGAGAGTGATGGATTATAATTATTACCTAACTTTAATATTCAGACAGCTCATTGGCTAATTCTTGCGGTGTTTCTAAGGATTTGAAACTTTAACCTAATCAGAAACTCTGTTTCATCATGAATCATTTTTTGGGGAAAGCTTTTTTTGCTATACAAAAATGTGTTTTTTTGCTTCTTAAAGTGCACACTTTCGGAATATATGTCAAAAAACGCTTAAAAAACTAAGAAAAACAATCTTTGGTCCGTCATAAAGGCTTTAAATCTTGAAGCAGAGTTTCTGAACTGTTTTTATTCCAGTTAAACATTCTAGGTTTTGGGGTTTAAAGCCGGGTGTACAGTATCTCAAAATGCCTCTATATCAATCAGAACGGCTATACAAATTTACATAATTATTATGATACTCTTATATTTGCTCGATCAATTTATTGTATCAGCATATTTAACGATCTTCTTACTAGGTGTTTTGCAGCGTTTATAATCAGCTAGCATGCTAGTGTTTACTTGCTAAGTTTGAGCATACAGTATTGTCTCTATTTGCTGCCCCTTGTAAATAAATTACAGGGTACAGCAATTAAAACAATAAAATATTCTATGTGAGCCAAGTAACAATTACTTACTGATGATTCAGCATGTTTAAAGGTCTGAAATGCTTGTTTGGTACAGCATTACCTTCGAAACTGGGTACTTGCGTTTATTGAACCAGGGCTTTTTTTCATGATTTTGGGAACATGACCCGTACCCCTGGAATTGGGAATTTTAGCGCGATTTTTATTAAAATTCGGAAAAATATAAAGTAAAGCATTCCTTTCATAATTATATCTTTAATACTGTTTTTTTGTACGCCACGATAAACAGAAGCATTTATAAGCTTTTGAACCCCGATCATTGGATTGGCACACTTAAAAAAAAAAAATGTTTGTTTTTTTGTTTTTTTAAATTGGGAATTTTTTCCTCTTAATTGGGAAAAAAATATATGTTTTGGCATTTGGAATATGACCGAATTTCGGCTTTAAAAACAGCCAAAAAAAACCCCTGTGAACCTTAGAATGACTAATTTGTGATGTTTTATTTCTTCGCGGGGCATGTAGTGGCCGTCTGCTATTCTAACTTAGACATGTTGAGAAGTTTTCTGATTTGGCTCATGTAAAGGATGTTCACTCTTTAAGATTGGTTTTGGGGTAAATGTGCCGAGCGTCCTATTCCAATTCAGAAAATGAGGTTTCGGCATGGTCATAAAATGCAGCAAGTATGACAGACGGCACATTTACCCCAAATCACATTACATATGGTTACAGTTTTGAATGAATTACGGGGTTAGTGGTGATTTTTTTGGTAAAAAATCCACATTAAATGGCTGATTTGTGAACTCGCAAAGTTAATCAAAAGCCAATACATAGATTATAGCTTTGTTTAATATGCATGAAAAAGGAAGTTAGAGAAAACCATCAGAAATAATTAATTTGTAAAATTACTGTATCGCAACATATTTAAATTTATATGTAGGAATCTCTGTTTAAAGCAAGACTTTATAGTCTTGTATTTTCTGGACCAGGCTTCTCCGTGTTTGAAATTGACCTAGACATACTTACACGCTTTAACTTTTTACATATGTCTGACAGCACTAAAGCGGGACGTGATTGTCCCATAGACACATTTTCTAGTTTTTCCAAGAATATTTTATTTACTCAATCTTCAATGTGTGTAATTATCTATCTTGCACATGCGTGTTGTAGTCTACACCCGTTTTCAGCTTTTTTCGTTTACATATTTTACGTTGACGGGGCTTTACTTTGCTTTCTTGCCTTTCAGCGACAACACCGTCAAAAAGAGTGACGTAAAAAAGCGAAAAGCCCAGCAACAGCTGGCTTCAGATTCTCAAACAACCCCACCTCCTGTCTCTGAACCCTCTGTGCCCAAAGCCACTATCATTGTGACAGAGGCCTCACCCGCTGTAGAGAGAGTCCCACCCCCTCCCCCACCTCCTTCCCAACCCCCATCATCACTCCCAGATTCAGACGCATCAGATGCTTCAAGGGAAAGGTAAATGTTGTTACACACTCGCTCCATGTTCACTTCTGTCGCTCACCTAGGGTAATGCCAGTTTGTAATTTTCGCATTTCATCAAGATCAGCAAGAACTGTAGCAACATACATGTCAAGTCCTCTCTGTTTTTTAGGCCAAACATCAGACAAATCTCCATTCATGGCCTGTTAAAAGTTGATAGGCATGTAATATTGATGTGTATTAATAACTGGTGATAATTATTTTTCTTACTTGATCAAAATGGTGAATTTATGCCAAAATGATTATCTTTGGGATGTGATTCACTCTGATAATCTTATCTGGTTAATTGTGAAACATTACAAACTGGTATAAAAGTGCTTAAAGAGCTTGGCCATTATTAATTTGGGTGGAACACAAACTGGAGTTTTGGAAACTTATTGTACACCCTTTCTGAGGCAGCCAACAAAGGTGGTTTATGACTAGGTCCTGGACGAACCGGGTTTAAACCTCACTGGCGCCTCTGAGTTTTGTCGGTGTGTTCTTTGGTAAGGCCAAAAAAACAAACCTGTGTTTCCGGTGGCCCGACCGACCCTATTTTAAGGATCGACCCTAAAACTTTCTATGAAGAAAAAAACAAATATATATTTATTTTTTTTATTAAATTTGTTCTGAACAATGATTTATCACAATATATCGAGGTAAACTGACATCACAGAGAAACTTTCACTTGTATCAACTTGTATGGGGTTTATGAGATAAGTACATGTAGAATCTCACAACATCTTGCTCCAAAAAAAAAAAAAAAGGCTTACCGACCTACGCTATTTTTTTAGAGCATGCAAAATAGGAAACACCTTTTTTTTTTTGGCCTAAGATACTTCCCTTTTAGTCTTGTCCTTCGGATGGAAACGTGAAGTGAGCAGTCCTGTGTATTTGAGTCCATCCTTCGAGAATTTTAAAGAACCATAGTAAGAGAAAGACAGGTTCCTGAATTCCTCTAAATAACCTACAGTGCGTTGAGTCGTTGATTCAAAGGATATTTTATTCAAGTAATGACTGGGATTGACAACAGGCCTTGCCTCTCTCGTATCTCTGAGTCGTTAAACAACATTTAATTCAATGTGTTGTGCTATTGTTTCTCAACATACAATTAATGGCCAAGCTCTGAAGTATTATACTTTTGTTTGTTGGCTTCATTCCGTATCTTTTGTCTTCACTTTCTCCTATTTCTTTCAAATGCTTTTATGAATATCTTTTTTTTTGGTCAATACACTGTTCAAAAAAATTGAAGGAGTGTTTTTTATATATTTTCTAAAATAATGTATTGGAAAATTTGAAATTTATTTTATTGCAGTCATGTTTGGAGAGCAGATGTTCAGCTACATGTTTTGCATATCTTTGACATCATGTTTTTATGTAAAATATGCTATGACATTTTTAATATTTTAAAAAGTGACATATTTGTTCTCGTTTTTTTTATTTTTTTTTATTTTTTTGAACTGTATATTTATGCCACATATAGAGAACACCGAATATCAGGTAGGGTTAATGTTTTGCATAGATTTATTTGCAAAATATTTTATGACTTCGTTTTTTTCTTGGCCAGTCAACATAGAAAAATTTATTTCCTGTCACGTTTGTATATATATATATAAGTATTCTGTTTGCTAGAAATTAGTTTTTAATGACTTTGCTTTAAAGAATTTCATTTCTTACATACCTTATTATGTTCTTAAAGAAAAGTCGACATGATTACTTTTCTGAAATTGTTTTGTGACTTCATATTGAAATTATTTCAGGAAAAATAGTGAATCGGAAGATTCATCGTCGACAATTTCACAAACGTCATATGACCCATCGAACCCGGAGTTTCGTAGTATGGGATCAGAGATCCCCGGCCTAGACAATGTTTCCACGGGAACAGGTGGAACCAATGACACACAAGATTCAGAATCCTCATCGATGGCCGGCAAAAAATCAAAAGGTAACGCTTTTAACGGAGAGAATCTACAGGACTCTAGGATTAATCTGTGATGCTATTGCATTGTGGTACTATAAGTTTGTATGTATTCACTGCTTTTAGGCTTAAAATGATGAACGATTATAACAAATGTGTCGAAGGTATTGTATAATAAATTCATACAAGATTGGACAAAAACAATTTTTGCTCAATATTTGGCCACAGACATTGAATCCACATCTCAGAAAATACAAAATTATTTCAGTTACTTTTTAGAATTTTGCTATAAATTTGAATTAACATGCATGAATTAGTTATTCGAGTTAAAATAATATAAATTATAATTTAAAAAAGATTTAGGCGGAGAATAATTTCATTGTCCCTGACACCTAGAAATTATTTCTTTAAATTATAGGATGGCCGACAATTTATAAAATCATTTATAGGCCGCATGATTGCAAGTGATGGTTTATCGTAGAGGAGATACCTGCATTGCATGTCAGATCATATAAAAGAAATAACAACCAGATATTAATGTACTGCTTTGTTTTAGACTGAACAACTGTAGAGTTTACTAAACTACATGTTGCTGTAAATTAGCTAAATGTGTTCAGCTGTACACAATGAGTAAACTAAACTACAAATAGATGTAACTGAACCATATGCTAACTAAAGTTCATATTTTGTTAACTGAGCTGTATGTGGTAACTCAACTACATTAGCTATATGTGTTAACTACATGAGCTATATATGTTAACTCAACTTCATTCTACTACATGAGCTATATGGGTTGACTCAACTACATGAGCTAAATATGTTAACTCAACTGCATGAGCTATATGGTTAACTCAACTACATGAGCTAAATATGGTTAACTCAACTACATGAGCTATATGGGTTAACTCAACTACATGAGCTATATATGTTAACTCAACTACATGAGCTATATGTGTTAACTCAACTACATGAGCTATATATGTTAATTCAACTACATGAGCTATATGGTTAACTCAACTACATGAGCTATATGGGTTAACTCAACTACATGAGCTATATATGTTAACTCAACTGCATGAGCTATATGGTTAACTCAACTACATGAGTTATATATGTTAACTCAAATACATGAGCTATATGTGTTAACTCAACTACATGAGCTATATATGTTAATTCAACTACATGAGCTATATGGGTTAACTCAACTGCATGAGCTATATGGTTAACTCAACTACATGAGCTATATGGGTTAACTCAACTACATGAGCTATATATGTTAACTCAACTACATGAGCTATATGGGTTAACTCAGAGCTACATGAGCTATATATGTTAACTCAACTACATGAGCTATATGTGTTAACTCAACTACATGAGCTATATATGTTAATTCAACTACATGAGGTATATGGTTAACTCAACTACATGAGCTATATGGGTTAACTCAACTACATGAGCTATATATGTTAACTCAACTGCATGAGCTATATGGTTAACTCAACTACATGAGTTATATATGTTAACTCAAATACATGAGCTATATGTGTTAACTCAACTACATGAGCTATATATGTTAATTCAACTACATGAGCTATATGGGTTAACTCAACTGCATGAGCTATATATGTTAACTCAAATACATGAGCTATATGTGTTAACTCAACTGCATGAGTTATATATGTTAACTCAAATACATGAGCTATATGTGTTAACTCAACTACATGAGCTATATATGTTAATTCAACTGCATGAGCTATATGGTTAACTCAACTACATGAGCTATATGGGTTAACTCAGCTACATGAGCTATATATGTTAACTCAACTACGTGAACTATATGTGTTAACTCAACTACATGAGCTATATGTGTTAACTCAACTACATGAGCTATATGGGTTAACTCAACTACATGAGCTATATATGTTAACTCAACTGCATGAGCTATATGGTTAACTCAACTGCATGAGCTATATGGGTTAACTCAACTACATGAGGTATATATGTTAACTCAACTGCATGAGCTATATGGTTAACTCAACTACATGAGCTATATGGGTTAACTCAGCTACATGAGCTATATGGGTTAACTCAGCTACATGAGCTATATATGTTAACTCAACTACGTCAGCTATATGGTTAACTCAGCTACGTGATCTATATATGTTAACTCAACTACATCAGCTATATGGGTTAACTCAACTACATCAGCTATATATGTTAACTCAACTGCATGAGCTATATGGTTAACTCAACTACATGAGCTATATGGGTTAACTCAACTACATGAGCTATATGGGTTAACTCAACTGCATGAGCTATATGGTTAACTCAGCTACATGAGCTATATGGGTTAACTCAGCTACATGAGCTATATATGTTAACTCAACTACATGAGCTATATGTGTTAACTCAACTACATGAGCAATATATGTTAACTCAACTGCATGAGCTATATGGTTAACTCAACTACATGAGCTATATGGGTTAACTCAACTACATGAGCTATATATGTTAACTCAACTGCATGAGCTATATGGTTAACTCAACTACATGAGCTGTATGGGTTAACTCAGCTACATGAGCTATATATGTTAACTCAACTACATGAGCTATATGTGTTAACTCAACTACATGAGCTATATATGGGTTAACTCAACTACATGAGCTATATATGTTAACTCAACTGCATGAGCTATATGGTTAACTCAACTACATGAGCTATATGGGTTAACTCAGCTACATGAGCTATATATGTTAACTCAACTACATGAGCTATATGTGTTAACTCAACTACATGAGCTATATGGTTAACTCAACTACATGAGCTATATGGGTTAACTCAACTACATGAGCTATATGGGTTAACTCAACTACATGAGCTATATATGTTAACTCAACTACCTGAGCTATATATGTTAACTCAACTATGGGTTAACTCAACTACATGAGCTATATGGGTTAACTCAACTACATGAGCTATGTGTACATGAGCTATATATGTTAACTCAACTACATGAGCTATATATGTTAACTCAACTACATGAGCTATATGGGTTAACTCAGCTACATGAGCTATATGTGTTAACTCAACTACATGAGCTTTATATGTTAACTCAACTACATGAGCTGTATGGGTTAACTCAACTACATGAGCTATATGTGTTAACTCAACTACCTGAGCTATATATGTTAACTCAACTATGGGTTAACTCAACTACATGAGCTATATGGGTTAACTCAACTACATGAGCTATGTGTACATGAGCTGTATGTGTTAACTAAACTACTTGAGCTGTATGTGTTAACTCTTATTCTAGCAACTACATGGTGTGTTAACTGAATGTGGAGTTAACAAAACAACATGTGTACATTTTCAACTGCTTTACATTTAGCGTTAAATGATTTACTGAACTATTTGGTACATGTAACTAAACTGCATGTTGTCATAACTGAAGTGTTATGTTAGTTCGCTAGTTTAAATGTTGTATGTCGATTGCTACCTGTAGTCTGAAGGACGCATTTTGTGATAAGAGTGATATTATACCACCTTTTAATTAAATATCTGACCACTTTAAAGAGACATGTGGCAATGTGTAAGTAGTTATCAAGCATAGAAATTATCACCTTAGTTCATTAATCCTGTATCAAAGTATACAAATAATTATTAACAAGATCGCAAATACGCAAGTTATGCAGAAAATTGAGATAATACGTGTTTTAAAAAAACTTTATTGCCATGTGTCCCTTTAATAATGTTCAGAGAACCGTGGGCGAGAAATTCTTGTTTCTTATTCTGGGGTTAAGAGTTTTTCTTAAATCAGAAAATAATAAAACATGACATGATCAAAAAGTAAATTTAAAATTAGATGCTGTTGTAGTTTACTAGAACGTAAGAGTTGTAAGTCAGTATACCATATTGCCCCTAATAGTAGCACCCGGGCGCTATGCAAAATGCAGACGGTTTTGTATTTTTATTATACAAAAGATAAAAAACATTGAATTTTGTTTGTTTTTTTGGATACAAAAGATCAAAACCAAATTGAATATTGAAGATTTTTTTTTAAGAGGTTGGGGAGCATTTATATGGGCAAATACGGTATTTATATCCTCTGGTATAATATCACTCTTAGAATGTTGTTTGTACTAATTCATACTAACATCTTTTTGTGCAGGACTTTTTCCCAAACTACCTTTTAAAAAATTTGGGGGCGGAGAGAAGGATAAGGGCGGAGTTATGCTTGTGTCGTCCAAGTCCCTGAATACAGACGATACTTCAAGTAACGATGGGGGCATAACTCTTATTTCAAGAAAGAAAATAGATACAGGAGTAGATTTTGATGGTAAGAAATGAACTGTGAATTACTGTTTCTGTAGTTTTGTATGGTTGGATATATATACATATATATGGGTATTTTAACTTCGGGTTTAACATATTTATTACATTTCTATTATAATTACAAGTTATCTGAGTGAAATATAAATGTATAATGTAATTCGCAGGCTGAATGAGTGAATTTACGGGGTGAAATATATACTGAAAGAAATAAGCTTAGCATGTAAATATGGATATCTAGCTTAAAAAATCTATTATAATTTTATAATGTGAAGTATTTGAAAACATTGGAATGACATAGGGTGATATTCTTTTTCATCTGTTATTTGTGTTCCAATGTTAGTATCAGAGTTATCTCCGGTTTAGTAAAAACGGCATATTTCACTCTTAAACAATACAATATGGCTTGATTAAACTTTATTAAATAACTTTTCTGGGTCTCAAGTTATAAAAACCGCAAAACCAATTGACAATAACCATGCCATTATAAAGATACAGGGAACCAAAGTTTACCATTTGTGAAATTACCTCCCTTTACATTGAAATAAGAACGAAACTATAATTTCTGCATAGCTGGTAAATTTAAACATTTTGATTTTTTCCCGGCAGGTATTGTTTGAAAACAATGCCCTGTATCAGTGTATATAATCCATAATTATGTTAATTATATTGTTCAGGACCTCTGCCACGCATAGTCTAGAACATGAGCAATGGGATTTACCACGTTATTTACTTGCTAAGCTTATTTCTTTCAGTAGAGCTATAATTCATCCCATAACTAGAAAATACTTTATTTAAAATGCAAACTTTAACGAAATGTAATAGGTTTCCTATTAGTAATTGGATCGTTTGGTAGATTATTCAGTGATAATTCTCTCTGTAAGACTTGCAGCTCATTCAACTAACTTTCTACACACATTAGTGGAGTATTTATTTTATACAGCTTCGCTTTGAGTTATCACCATATAATCTACCGAAAGATTCAGTTGTTGTATTTCTTGTCTTCTTTCTTATTTGCTCCGTGTGGTTCCGAGGGCCCCGTTTGGTTACGGGGCAATGAATAGGGCCACTGCAGATCCCGTTGGAGGGGAAGGCAGAGGGGTAGAAGCCCCACAAATTTATGTTCATTTTATCATTTTTTGTTCATGCTCATTAAAGGTCTTCATCATGACCCCTGCATTGTGTCAGGTACTATCTCGCTCATATCACTAGAGCAGTGGCAGAAAAACAATAAACGTGGCTCCAGCGTAAATGGAGTGTCTACAATAGAATTTGCAGCAACTCTGCAGTTCAGGGTGAGAAGATTCTAGGCCCGTTCTCCATATTTTATCTCGACGTACATGGAGGATGAGCCTGGCATGTTCATTCCTGTTGGGCGCCATATAACCGTTCATGTGTTGGTGCGCCTTAAAATCCCATTTCAATTCCATTCTTTCTTATTTTCCTATAATTACCAGCAGTCAGCTTAAATATAATCAGCAAGCAGCAGGAAAAAATATGCATCAACAACTTACTAAAATTTACATTTAACTTACAAGAACCCATTCTAACCTTTGACTGATATAAAAACGCATTTTGGCATCTAACATGGCATGTAGTTATTTAAACATATAACTTACGCATGCATTTTAATAGTGTGATAAACTTCCAAAATACTCAAAAAAAGTGTTAAACTAGAATTGTCGAGAATCATTAAATTTGTGGATGCTTTACTTTTGTTTAATTTCGAGGTATTTTCTTTAAATTCTATATTCTATACTATGTGTTTTATGTCGCCTATCTGTACAAATTGGCTGACACCTAGGGATCTACCTTTATGCTGTTTTAACAAAGATGATATTGTTGTTTGGATCCTCTTTTTTTCGGAGTCAGCAGCACCAGTGACAGAAAGCTACAATTGCATTCACTGAAAAAATACTTTTTTAAAAAGTCTGCTTTACCTTATATTTCCCTTTTTCTCATCCATCCGTGAATACTCATGATTCATGAATTGTTTTATGTTGTTGGTTTTTTTAAGATCTAAAATGTTTGTTCGAATTAAAAATAAAATAAAAAAATTGTCACATTTATCAAATTGTTTTATTTATTTTTGTGTTATGTTTGTCAGATCAGAAATAAAGAAATATAATTTTGGAAATCCTTTAATGAAAAAATATATACAAATGAAGTCATTTGGTTGCCTCTGATTACCCTAAGCTCTAGATATCTTTAATGAATCGTGAGAAAGCGCCTGGCTGATTTTCAGATGAGATCAACCCATTGTCGAGGTCAGTTTACATCATTTCACTTTTTTAGCTCTACTGGCCAAAGGCCAGCAGAGCTTATGGGATGCCGAGTTGTCCGTCTTCCGTCGTTAACTTTTGTCTTGTTAAGACGATAGGGCCTTCTTTTTCATCTGATCTTTACCAAATTTAACAATCTTGTTAATGTCAATGAAAGCTCGGACAAGTTCGAAAACCAGCCAAATCAGCCCAGTAACAGCGGAGTTATGGCCTTTGATTTAGTTAAAAATGCTATATTTTGCATTGTTAAGACGTTAGGCCATTCATTTTTTATCCGATCTTTACCAAACTTTACCAGACTGTTAATGTCAATGTCAATGATAGTTCGAAAACCAGCCAGATCGGACCAGTAATGGCGGAGTTATGGCTCTTGATTTAGTTAAAAATGCTATATTTTGCCTCTTTAAGACGAGAGCCACTCGCTTCATTGATGTTTATAAGAGCCATATTAGCCAGTAGAGCATCCACAGGCCCTCTTGGGCCTCTTGTTTTTTTTGCCTGTTTTTGTTTGTTTATACCAGAAATGTTGATGTTTTCTTTTGTTATTACCAAAAACATACAAATTGTGACCTCGGTGTTTAGCCGACAACACCAAAATTCTGATTAGATTCACAAATGGCCGAGAGAAGGCGATATGTGTATTATTTCTATTAATGTTATTGTTAGGTGGATAAAACAGCTATAACAAAATATTCTGCTTTTGTCATACAGTAAACAGAGGGAGAACTGGTATGGACACCATCTGTAATTACCGATCATTTGCTTCAACAATGTATCATTTTCACTCACATCTCCGTAACTGCACGTTCCTAATTCACTTCATTTTAATTGCGCTTTTTAGAATAGTAGGAATTTAGGACATTTTGGGTATAAATGCCACACGGTTGTATCTATATATATACAGAAAATAGGGTCAAATGCCACAAGGTGATATCTATATATAGTAAATTGGGTTATAAATGCTACAAGGTTGTATATATAGAAAATTGGGGTATAACCCCACACTGTTGTTACTATATATAGAAAATTGGGTCATAAATGCCACAAGGTGATATCTATATATAGTAAATTGGGTCATAAACGCCACAAGGTTGTATCTATAAATAGCAAATTGGGTCATAAACGTTACATGGTTGAATCTGTACCTATAGTAAATTGGGGTATAACGAAAAAATAAGGTAAAAATATATCTTATACCTAAAAATCAATTACGTTTTGAACAGTTATATAAAATGACCTTAAAGATCATGGAATTAAATGTAGTGGTATGCATGGGTGAATTAAAATGTCTTGAAAACCTGTCCAGTATTAGCACTCCCATAGAATGATTTGTAACAAACACTACTTTTGCTGCAGTCAATGACTGGGTTTATATTTTGCTCATATTGGGAGAAACACACAGAAGCTGTCCATGTTGTTTTATGCAGTAGTGCTTGAGTACCATATTAAAGTTAAAGGGACACACGGCAATCTTGATTTGTTAAATACTCTCAGTGTCCCGTTACTTTTTCCACGTAACTTGCATATTTGAAAGTCAGTTGAATAGCAATAAGCAAACTGTTTTTTGCATGTTTCTAATCTTTCATTATATTGCACCACTAATCTAAAACTATTGTAGAATAGCAAAGAGAATATGAAATGTTAAATTTGATCGTAGTTAAGGTGAAAATGATTACGGATTAATAAATCGAGATGCTTATTTTAATGATTAATAAATACTTCAAGATTGCTGTACCGTACTACAATCAAAATCTATATTTTCCTACATTGCATATTTGGACAAAATTCTATTTTTAAAAGAAAAAGGTCATTGACTGCATTATACACTACTCAACTGTTATAATCGGTCACCCAGGTGATTTGAAAATAACATGAATACTAAAAACTGGAAATCACCGAAACACATACTAATATTTTATTAAGTTTATCAACAAGGTTTTAGTCCAATCAATGCAGATTAAGTTTTATTGATCGCTAGCGATATTTGTTAAACAACTCCAGTTAAAATTATATGAATTATTTAAAAAATATATAATTCTTTGAAAAGTGACCGATTATAAAGGTCGAGTAGTGTATACAGTGTGAGTTATAAAAATAAAAAAACTGCAAAAAAGTGCCAAGCCTGTTTAGGTCATCCACACGTATTGCCACCTATGTTCTACGTGTAGTGGCTTATAATTCGTATGTCAGATATGGTTGTGAGTTAAAGCTTTATTTGAAATAAGCTTTATGGCCATGAAACATGCTTGGAAACTTTTGCTATGCAGATAAACGTTAAATATGCATGAATGCAACCACAGAATGGTTTGAGAGATATGGAAAAAATTATATTTGAAATGATATAATGCTTTAGTAGAAAACTTGATATTAAGTTTGGAGCTTTTTGCTGTAGAGTTCATTCACCAAGTCAGGACCAGACCAGTAGGGGGAAATTATTGCATAATTTTTAAATGCATAAATGCCACCTCTTCATCTGTGTTCTGCATCTGTGACAACTGCGGGTTTGAAGTGAAAAAGTGTTGATTCTTACAGATGTCATGAGATATACAGTACTGGTTCTACCCAGGAAAAATGGGTTGGTCTGTCTCTACCATAAAAAAAACGTCATATATGGCCTAACATGTGCTAAAAATGACTTAAAACACCATTCAATCAAACAAATCACCTTTGTGTTTCAGTTGTGGCATACATGTTTTACTAGAATGTTTTATAACACTAGTTATAAAATGGTCATTTTTGCATGAAAACATTTTACCATTTTTTAAGTTATCATAAATGACAGTTTATCATTGTGGTAATATATCTGTTTCTATGTGGTGCCAGTTTATTAGAAATCATTGTTATGCCAGTGTTGCATTTGTCTGTACATCCAAAAAAAAGTTTTACATTCAAGTTTTTCGTTCAGTCCATTTTTATGTGACTGACAGCGCTAAAGCTGGACAACCGGGCCCATGGAAACATTTTAAGTCAAACATTTTTTCTCAAAGCAGCGGCCTTGTTTATTAGATTATTACTGTACCTAAATTATAAAATATTCTCTGTAGAAAAGGTTTCAACCACTTGGTTTGGTGTAAGAAATCTAAAAATTGTAAAAATAATTTTCAAAAACCCCTTTATTTGAAATTACACTTTAATTTGTTCTTAAAGAACCTACTTTAAAGTATAAAACAGTAGATACATGATGGACTGATATTTTTTATTGACTAATTAATGGCTTATTATGACATTAAACAGAGGGTGAATCCTAAAGATTGGAGTTCGAACACATCAGAGTGCAGACTTGTCAATAGGGTTGCCCTTATTAAATATATTGTATACTTGAATTATTTACTGATGATTAGATATATGTTACAGGTGCTAGTACGATCAGCGATGCGTCTTCGGGCTACATGGTAGGCGAGATGGAGCTGAACTCGTACAACTTCTCAGGAACACCCGCAAACGAGGTATACAAGCTGTATTACTGGCTTGAAATATTTTATTGCCTACAAATGGCCATGAGTTAAGATAATAGTAATGGCCCTTTCTCTATATTCCCTACAATATCCGGAAAGCGTATGTCTTACTTTGTAGAGACAAGATTATGGATTCAAGTCATGACTGTGATTGGAGCCAGTGACATACCCTTCAGCTTTTAAGGCTATTTCTAGACATTTCAGCTATAAAGGAGTTATTTTAATCACCATAAAATTGAAGACACCAGCTTTAAGGACTTTTAATCATCATAAAAATATAAACACATCAGCTTTAAGTTGAATTTCTCTCTTTCATCATATAAAAATAGACACCAGCTTTAAAGAATGTTGTTAATCACCATGAAAATGTAGATACATCAGCTTTAAGTTGAATTTCTCACATCATATAAAAATAGACACTTCAGCTTTAAAGAATGTTTTTAATCTATATAAAATTGTAGACACTTCAGCCTTAAGGACTGTTTTTAATCAACATTAGAACTATATTGTTATTTGCCATCATGTCAGATGTGTTATCCTCCTAAAACAAAGAATTTATCATCATTATAATGACCTAAACAATCATGTAATGCAGGAACAACCATCACAGATCGGTCCCCACAGTCGGAACCAGATCCAGTCGTGTCCCATCTCCGAGTGGAACAATGAGCACGTGCGACACTGGCTCATGGCAATAGAGATGGACAAGTATGCAGTACTATTCACCGATAAAACCATCACAGGTCCACAGTTAGTAGCCATGGATGCAAACAAATTAAAGGTAAAGGAAGTAGGGATGTTTCCAGCTTAATAACTGCCTCTTGTAGATGATAAAATGGCATAAGACGTTGCTGAATATCTGTCCTCATTTAAGGGACAAGGCCTTATCTTGAGGACTGTCTTACACATCTTCATGTATCAAAACAAACAAAACATCTTTTGTAGTTCTACCCCCTATCACTATTGATATGCCATTCATAGAGGATCTTACATGAGTACTCATTCATTATTGGATTTATTAAACGAGTTTGCAAAATGATATAATGCGAGGCTCATGCCGAGCATTATATCATTTTTGCTAACGAGTTTAATAAATTCTTTAATGAATGAGAACAAATGTGAGATTCTATTTATTACATAACTTATAACGTCACATTACGTCAGAAAACGTACATTAACGTGACGTCCATGATGTCATTAACGTTATATTATACCACTAGTGGAATATCGAAAATATTATATGGTGTTAACACTCCCACACCGCATATTATGTGATAAGATGAGTTATCCCGCTAACTACAACCAAATTTTACAAAATATTTACAAAATGTTTCTTAACCTACTGATGACGAGGTATATACATAACTTACATATGTTGAGAATTTTAAACTCTATATACACAATTTAAATGGCTTTAATCAGCCAGGCCATACCCCAAAACTGGAGCTAAGAGTTACCAACTCATAATTCATGTTACGCATATTCAACCACGGGTATTTTAAAAAACCTGATAATAAACCTATACTTTAAACGGAACATATACATTATTATATGACCTGAACACCTGGATAGCAATTCGATAAACGATTTTGTAGTGTAATTTTGTTGTTATTTGGCATGTTAGTCCTTTATAATAAGAATGAGACATGAAAATGAATACTTACACTTTTCGCTTGAGGTCTTTCCATTACAGAAATGTTATTTTGATATTAAATGAATTTTGGTTAAAACCTCTTAACTCAACTATTGTTTTATACATTTATTTTTTTTTTCCAGACCATGGGGATTGCCAATGCAAAGGACAGAGATATCTTCAAGAAGAAACTAAAAGAACTGAAACTAATGTTGGATAAGGAGAAAAAACAATTGGAGAAGGAGAAGAAACAAATGGAAAAAGATCAAAGAGCAAAAGAAAAGGAACAAAAGAAACTGTCAAAGAAGAAATGATCAGAAAGTGATATTAAGTGTCCTTCTTTGTTTTTGGATAATTAATCTAATTGCAATCAGTGGACGGAAAAGTGATTGAGCAAGCGAATCAAACAATGTATTTTAAAAACGTACTTCGTTAAGGGGGAGAAAAGTATTATCGAAAATTTCCCAATTGAAAAATTAAGTTTTTTTCAAACATTGGGATGGGAAAGAATTGCCTGTGATATGGGTAAATGATTATCTAAGTATAATTCTCCTACAAAACTTGCCTCTTATACAAGTAAACGCAAGTTGATGTGGATATTTTTAGAATAGTTCTCTCCCCTGGAGAGAAAAGGAAAAGGGGTCATTGTGACATTTTCGTTTTAATATGCAAATATTTTATTTGAAATGTAAAGGGTCATTCAAACATTTAGCGAAATGTGGAAAGTAGAGAGTCTTTCACACGCAAGAGTGTGGTGTTGAAAATGTATAAATTCACATTAAAGTGGGTAGGGGTTAAAAATGTAGAAAAATACTCGGAGATGTGGTTAGTGTTGAGATATGGGGAAACAGCCTGAGAAGAGAAGAATACGGTAGAGAGTGTAGAAATACTTAAAGGGAACATTCACAAACCACATGTGATATTGCAGTTTGAATGGACCAAGGGCGTGTACAATGAAGAGTGCAGACAGACCTATTTCTCTTGTTCGTTATAAGAACCGAAGAATTTGAGAATGATTACCCCTCGTAAAGGTTGGAAGTTCAAGATGTCCAATGTCTTGAGTCCGATAGATAGTTCAAGATGACTAGTTCTAGACATCCGATAACGAGGTCAAGATACTCGCTAACTAGGTCATGTCTGATAACTAGTGCTAGATGTCCAAGAATTAGTTCCAAGATGTCCGATAACTAGATCGACATCCAGTAACTAGTATAGGATGTCAGATGACTAGTGCTGGTTGTCCAATACTATACTGAGGGGAACAAGTTAACAAGTTTTTGTTGCACCTTGGAAATAATACATTTTTGGTTGTAAAATCAAGAAACTACTGCCATAGACACAATATTTTATTAAACACACATCAATAACAGTCGAACATCTTGATGATGTAACGAATAAATGAACGTAGGGGTCAAGCCCGTAAAGTCCCAAAATGTCCGTATATCTTGTATACAGTATTATTTCATCTAAAAAACTTGCTTAACTTTTTTTCCTCAGTATAGTTCGGTTATTACCATAGATTTAAATGAACGATTAATTCTTCATTAGCCCTGTTTGATGTTGTTAGGAATATTGTCTACATTGATCAAATCAAAATCACTTACCTATGTGAACTTTTCTGTGTAAAGAAAAGTTCATTGCCTCTATTTTTGTAACAAAATTTAGAGAAAAAAATATATTTTATTGACAGAACAAAGCGTTTAAATACTGCCATATCTAACAAAGTCACTTCTTACTGTGTTAAAGTTGTATTGAAGTTCATTTTCATTTTAAAAGTTCATTTTTGTAAAAGTACACTTTTATTTAATTAACGCCACTTAACCCAATAAAACATTTATGTTTAGTTCGATAGCCTCATAAATAAACTTAAATTTTAAAACTTGGAAATTGGCTCTAGCTTATTTTGTCAATTTTAACTGACTAATAAGAAGCTGCTAGTTTTGTTAAAATGTAAGTGATAGAGAACAGACTGAAATATTAGGGTTAATACCAAATTGAAAGTCTTGCAACCAGTTTCAAAGGAGATGTATCAAATTGCCTGATTTATTATATGAGGTGTACTTACTCTTTGCGATTGAATATAATCTTGAAAGCTAGTAAAATGTATTCTAACGCACTTGACAGAACTCCAGCAATCCGATTGGTTGGCGTCAGAACATTGCGACTATTAAATTGCAAATAATGCAGTGTGGTGTTAAATCGATAAAAATGTGACATTTAGTTTTATTTCAATGGGTTTGTCAGTAACCTGTCATAAACATTGAAATGGGTTTGAATCAGGTTAACCAGTATTGAAGTTTTGACTTTTTCGACAGTATATCAGTTTTTAACATGTCGCCATTAAACAAAATAGATTATTGTCGACTAATATACCATCGCAAAATTAAAAATCTCAGTATAGTTATCCCTATGTTTGGAGCAAAATTTACATTTTGGTATTGACCCCGTTATACTCCCATAGATATGTTATAGAGGTGAGTGGTTTTTGCTGCGCAAAACGTATCATAGAAGGTAGGATGAAGATTGTGCCTGCGCCTTTCTCCTTCCATACTTTTTCAAAGACTTGAAAAATAATGCAGACACCTCCTGAATAGTCGAAACAAACTTGTGAGATCATTAAGATGGGCATCTTCACATATCGAGGGATGAACGAAAAATTGTTGTAACTATAAATATGAAACAAGATACAGTAGTTTCGCGTCGAGCCCTCAATGCATAGATTATATTGTATGTATTCTGAACTATACATGTACAAATATAAATATATATTATACATTATATACATTATATAAAATTCAAAAAAAATATCAGAAAGTGACAAATTATATCTTGTTTTGAATACTAGAGTGTATGAAAGTATTTCCATAGAAACATTGTAATACACAATTTTAAAGCTGTTCATGATTATATCGACAAATATTCAAATTTCTGTCGCGACAAATAATAGGATATAATAATTATATGAAATCAAACTGAAAAGAAAAAACAACACAAAAAGCATTTTATACCAGGGGCTTTGAAGATTTCTATAAAAATCATATTTTATTGCACTTATTTTAAATCGATATACAATTAATTACAAAGTGCTTTGGAACAAAATGTTCTACATCTCTGTAGATTTTTTATAATTTTATATTATAGTAATTTTCTTCCATTGATTTATGTGCCAAGACATCTTGTCAGTTAGTTAATGAGATTTTCTTTTCCTGATTTGTTGTACATACACATTTTCATTTTTTCTGAAATGATGAAAAACCTGATATTTGTGTAATTCTGCGACTTCGGTGAAATGATTGTGAATTTACAGAAATTATTAAAACCTCGTGTTTCTATAATTTATAAAAATTGAATAAATTTGATTGAAAGCTTTTGTTTCTATAATTCTGAATAGCTGGATTCTATGTTTACAGGAAAGGTATTTCTTTGTTTATTGTTGTATACAAGATATATATTGAATTAAATGTAAACATGTTTTATTCGCAGTAATATTTAGAGTTGAGCAAAAATGTAGATATTCACTAAAAACATCTCTTGAAGCTTAAGCTAGTTCAATAACAAGGTTAATGCATGGAATTGTGGTCAATAACAAGGTTAATGCATGGAATTGTGGTCAGTAACAAGGTTAATGCATGGAATTGTGGTCAATAACAAGGTTATTGCTAGAACTGGTTAATAACAAGGTTACTGCATGGATCTGTGGTTAACTAGGATTTGACTTGATTAAGAGTTATTGGTACGATATTATTGTTTGTTGTTTAGTGAACCGGCAGTTTAGTGCATCACAAAACCAATAAAGCATATTAAATAGGGTGTTAGAGACGGGCATATAAAAATGATAACTTGTTTTAACATAACTTGTTTTAACACAGCAGCTTGGTAGCTCAGTGGATAAGGCCTTGCAAATTAGAGCTGCAGACCTCTGCTCCACCTGGCAGTATCAGATTTGTTGGGAGCCATCCCATCTCCTGAAGTTGATTTCAAAATATTCTGAACAAAACATAAAACCGTAATACGTTTAATTTTTCTAGCAGTGTGTGTGCTTAAGTAATCCGCAAAGTAAGTTAGGTACCGGTAGTTTGCTTTATGGTAGGGGTTGGTTGGAAGTAGGGTAAACAGCCGTAATCTCTGGTTTAAGGAGATGAGGCTGAAATATCCCCGGTCCGAGCTTTTTTCGTATTGCCCACATGAGAGAGTTTTCGTTCCCTGGTAGATCATTTGCTTTTTCGAGTAGAAAACATCCAAGATGTAATTTATATTTTAAGTCTATAAAGTGGAATTTTATAATTATTGAGTTATGATGATTCATAGCAGAGAGTCGATGAAAAATGATTTAGAAGGTGTATTGAAACTGGGCATATTAATAAGAAATAAGTGTAGTGCAAAATGCTCATCGAAACATCTTAAATGAAGAGAATTAAAACGCATCTAAGCTTCATTGTATTATGCAAATGATCTAAACAAAGGGAAAACATAACTATTTTGACATGTCAATCTGTCATACGCGACATTTTACATGTGAACTACGCAAATTAGAATAGTTGCAGATTGTCTTTTACAGTCGCATTAATGATACCTTGTCGGTATATGGAAAATGAAAGATTTAAACTGAACGTGGGCAGTGTTTCATTGTATTTGGTTCCCAGCAGGGATAGGAATTATTGAGTCAGGGTCAGTACAGGGAACCAGGTGTTGGTCCAGACAATTTTGAATTATATTTGGTTCCCAGCAGGGAATGAGTCGTAGTCAGTACAGGGAACCAGCGTGGGCGATGTTTTATTGGTTCCCAGAAGGGATATGAATGGTTGAGAGTCGAGGTCAGTTTAAGGAACCAGGGGTGGGTCGATGATTTATTTGGTTCCCAGAAGGGATGTGAATGGTTGAGAGTCAAGGTCAGTTCAAGGAACCAGGGGTGGGTCGATGATTTATTTGGTTCCCAGAAGGGATGTGAATGGTTGAGAGTCAAGGTCAGTTCAAGGAACCAGGGGTGGGTCGATGATTTATTTGGTTCCCAGAAGGGATGTGAATGGTTGAGAGTCAAGGTCAGTTCAAGGAACCAGGGGTGGGTCGATGATTTATTTGGTTCCCAGAAGGGATATGAATGATTGAGAGTAATGGTCAGGGAACAAGGTGGGGGATTCTGGATTTTCTTTTAGGTGATGCGGCACCTGATAGAGAAGGGGCTGGGCCATCAAACGGTGGGTGTTGATAATAAAAGAGTCTAAAGTTTCGAGTCCACCTAAATAAGTACTTTTCACAAAGTATATATATGCTAGCCTCGCTAGATATATTTTCATGTTCTTTTTTTAATATTCATTTGTGCGTATCACCTCCATTAATATATGTCTGATGTTTCAATGTATCAACATTGCATTTGCAGTGTTCTTTTGAAATCTTGATCTTTTTGCGATTGTTTTTTTGAATGTCTACATTTGCTCGATATCATATAAATGTAAAGGAATCTGTAAATTATTACAAAACTGAATCGTAAGTTTGATTTTAATATGAATTTATGTGGTGTTACCTATGGTTGTGCTATTTTGTCCATTTGAAGCAATTTACAAAATATTTTTTTCAGTGGTTAGTGACTTTTATTCAAGAAAAAGAGTGCTACAAATTATATCACAGTATATAAAAACAATGTTATATTCATTTAGATATTGAAAATATTTACTATTTATTGGCATGTTATTTTCAGTAGTCCAAAAAATATCCAAACTGTGCATATTGGAAGATTTTCAATGTAATTTATGTGCATACACATTCAATTCAAGCCAGATTTGGTACAGTACTTAACCAGAATATTTACAATTTATAATAATGTATATTGAAGTTATACAACTGTTTACAATGATTTATATTGAAGTTATACAACTGTATACAATAATGTATATTGAAGTTATACAACTGTATACAATAATGTATATTGAAGTTATACAACTGTATACAATAATGTATATTGAAGTTATACAACCGTATACAATAACGTATATTGAAGTTATACAACTGTATACAACGTATATTGAAGTTATACAACTGTTTACAAGGATGTATAGTAAAGTTATACAACTGTATACAATAACATATATTGAAGTTATACAACGTATATTGAAGTTATACAACTGTATACAATAATGTATATTGAAGTTATACAACTGTATACAATAACATATATTGAAGTTATACAACTGTATACAATAATGTATATTGAAGTTATACAACTGTATACAATAACGTATATTGAAGTTATACACTGTATACAATAACGTATATTGAAGTTATACAACTGTATACAATAACGTATATTAAAGTTATACAACTGCATTTTCATGTTATTACGCTAACATCCATTGATAAAAAATTCAAATCATTATGTGTGTTCAATCCGTTTTGTATATAAAATAATGTGTATATTAGAACACTATAATTATGTATCGTTAAATAACTTTACATAGACATTTGGAAATCAGATATTATTAATATATTAATATATACTACCATACTTGATACATATTTGTAGTATTATTATTAACTTTTTGTAAAAGTCTGTTAAATCCATAAAAACTAAATTCTTGTTTTACCATCATGTGATTCTGGGGGTGGGGTCAAGAATACCAAGGATCAATACACATGCCTAAGCCTTGCGTGTTCGCAAGTGGCGACTGATTGAGTTTTAACATTTGGAGTTTCTATACCTGTTTCTTCAGCCTTTATGAAGTTTCTGAATCCATGCCTCATATTTAATCTGTATGTAAATGAAGCTGGGATCCAGAAAGTTTGTATCTGTCTTGGTGCCATATAACCTGTATTGTGTTGTGGTGCCGTAAAACCCAACCAGAGTGTATTTTAGTATATTTCTGCACAAATTGACAACACATGTCTCGAAGACAAATTCACAAGTCGCATAATCTGCTGCATGTGAAACAAATGGTCTCGCAGGAGTTTAAGATTGTAAGATTATGCTTATATGGATCAAATTCAGCTTGTCAAAATTGTTATTATGCATTACATTGTAGTTTTTATGCGGATAATCAATGAATTTTTACCCTGATTAGGTTGTATACTATATTATTTAACTGTCATGTGATTGTAAAAAGAATTTTGGGAGTACATGTGATAATAAACAATGTGTCACAAAACTTTCCAGTATTTGTTTTGTTTTAATTTCCAATTTCAGTTAATTGTTATCTAGACAACACTCTTTCAATTTAATCTTTAAAAAACAGTACCAAGATTCATATTGAATTGGATGTTGATTAACGGCTCATCAACACAGTAGAGGTTATTTAGAGCCGCCCCAGAGAGAGGGGAAGGATACATAGGAATCCGGGAACCGTGCCCTACACTTGTTATCAAATAGAATCCTATGGTTCTTTAACGTGCTCGGACGATAGACCGATACACGGGATCGCCTGGTTTACGTCCCCATCCGACGGACGAGGCTAAGGGAAAGTGTCTTGCCCAAGAACACACCGACGAAAGTTGTACCACGGATGGATGATCCAAACTGCAGAAAATAAATGAAAGCTGAAATTGAAATAAATATGGAAATAAATACTGAAAAGGTGATCCCTTGGAAGCAACAAACACAAACGAGAAAAAAGTAGGAGACTCGGTTTTATCAAGTCTGTTCATGAGAGGTTATTATACTCCCGCTTTCACAAAGTGAAGTGGGGGCTATATAAGAATCACATTGTTCGTAGCGTTCCATCCCGTCCTGATAACACATTTTTGTCCTGTCGCTTAACACATTTTTAATACTTGCATATCTCGAACACTTTTGATTGTGTTTCAAAACTTCATATACTCATAACAACTGATGACCTTATGTCCCTCTACATCGCCCATTATTGATTTCCTAATTTATTACAGAATTATGGCCCTTTGTTTGACTTAGAATTTTCCACTTTAATATTGTATAATGACCTGTTAACACATTTTTTCTCAAACATTTTTGAATTGATTTTTCCCGATCTTAATATACACAACAACTGATGACCGTATGTCCTTGTAAATCACCCATCATTGATTGCCTAATTTATTACAGAATTATGGCCCTTTGTTTGACTTAGAATTGTCCACTAATATTGTATAATGGACCCGTTTATATATTTTTTCTCAAACATTTTCGAATTGATTGTTCCCAACTTCATGTACACTTAACAGCTGATGACCTTATGTCCCTCTACATTCACCCATCATTGACTGCCTAATTTATTACGGCCCTTTGTTTGACTTTGAATTTTCCACTCTAATATTGAATAATGACCTGTTAACACATTTTTCTCAAACATTTTCAAATTGATTGTCTCCAAACTTCATGTACACGTAAAAACTGATTACCTTATGTGCTTTTACATCACAAATTGTTGATGCTTAATTTATTACAGAATCATGGTCCTTTATTTGACTCGAGAGTTTTTCACTCCATAATGAACTTCATGTGGCTTTCACTTTAACACTTTTCATGCATTGTTATTACACCCTAAAATATAGTTCACACAAGATGATATGATGTGTCTCTGCAATAATGGTTTTACGATTCTGCAATATTTTTTTTGCAGAAAATTATGGACCTTTGTTTTAATTAGAATTTCTTCCACTTTAAAAACTTAACAGATATTTTAGACATTTATTATTCTTGATTTTGCCCATCATCGGCTAGAGCAAACTAGAACTGTCGCCGGAGGCGGACAAATACCCACTGCTGGCAACTTGTTGGGTGGTGGGTAAGCTTACAAGACTTTGTTCCTATAAGATATGACATATATTATAGAGAAAAAGCCCGGACAAGAATTATCTATTTGACTACCAAGTATGAAATGCATTAAAAATACAAAGGGCCATAACTCAGTGGAAAATTACTGAACCGGAACGTCGTGACAGTATGTACATCTCCACTTGATATTGATACTTCCTAGGAAATTTCAATAAATTCTAAGATGGAGTTTTAGAGAAATAACCCTGACAAGTAATTTATATTATAAATATATATTAGAAATACAAAGGGCCATAACTCAGTGGAAAGTTATCGAACCGGAACGTCACAACAGTATGCACATCTCCACTTGATGTTGATGTTTTGTAGCAGGTTTCACGAAATTATAACGTGAGGGTTTAGAGAAATACACCGAACAAGAATTTTCTATTTGACTACCAAGTATGAAATGCATTAAAAGCACAAAGGGCCGTAACTCAGTGGAAAATTAATGAACATGAACTTCAAGACAGCATGCACATCTCCACTTTATGTTGATACTTCCTAGCAAGTTTCGCTTAATTCTAACAAGGAGTTTTAGAGAAATAGCCCGGACAAGAATTTCGTATTATATATATATTAGAAATACAAAGGGCCATAACTCAGTGGAAACTTATCGAACCGGAACGTCATGATAGTATGTGCATGTCCACTCGATATTGATACTTCCTAGCAAGTTTTTTGAAATTCTAACAAGGAGTTATTGAGAAATAGCCCAGACAAAAATACGGGGGGGGGGGGGGGGGGGGGGGGGGGGGGGGGGGGGGGGTATAAAAAGCAGGGTATTCGTCAGCTTCAGTGATACTTCTAGTTATAGTTATAAGATGCAACACCTCTTAAGCCTCCTAGTACCGGCTTAAGCGATATTCTACTTCAAAGCACCACAGAATGGGCTTGATGATCTCCAAGGACCATTAAATAATAACACTACTGATTTGTAGTCGGGGCGACTTTTTACGGCCCCACACAGCACTAAACAAACGCTAGTGTGAATGTCAATAAATACTGTAAAGGTGATCCCTTGGAAGCAACACACACAAAAAAGAGAGAAAAGTAGCAGACTCGGTTTTATTGAGTGTTCATAAGAGGTAATTATAACATGCTGTGGTCATAAAAGGAAAAATAAGAAATAAAGCAATAAAGAACAGCAAAAGATATACAGAAGCATATTGAAGAAATAGACAAAATTGAAAAGAACATTCAATCTTTTACACAAATTGACCTTGAGATAACAAAGAAACAACTCAATTTAAATTTTTTCCACCTTCAATTAGTAGAGGAAGATCCCAGGTGCACCTCCAGGCAATTTTCGTGCATGGGCGAGCACCTGAGTAAAACCACCGATGTTTCGCAAGCCAGCTGATAAAAATTCCTAGGCCCATAAGGGATCGAACCCACAGCAGTGAGGGGCAGTGGTTTCAAGTCAGAGACTAATCACTCGGCCACAGATGCCACCTGGGGAGAGGAGGAAACATTGTTTGAGATCAGAAGGTCCCCCGTGACCTTATATGAAAATATGCATTTTGTGCGATAACTGAAACCCGGTCACCGACACTCGTGAAACTGTATACAGACATTTGTAAGAAGTGGGAGCCTATTGCTTTTGGATTCAGTATGTCATCAAGGTCACATTGCCCTGAATATTACCCAATTCTGAGAAACACTCCACCCCCACCCCACATCACTGTAACTATAAGAAGTACAATCTTGAAACTTTTTATAGATAGTACCCATTGGGGCTAGTAGGTAAAAGGTTAGGGTAACAGTGACGTTATCATGATAAATGCTTAAAACTGTTTTATTGGGATGACAATAGGGTAAGAATAAGAATAGGTGCTCTTTAAACCTGGTTTAAACCCCACAGCGGCCTTTTTGTCACTGACCGTTCCAAGGTGGTAGCCCTATTGACATAACCGTTGTGTTTGTAATGTTGCAGGCCTTGCTTATCAACATTGTAGTTGTTGTTTGATTTAAAGGGAATCGGCAATCTTAAATTTTTAAAAACTCACGGAGTCCCGTTAGTTTTTCACTTAACTTGAATTTGTTCAATCATTAATATTAATTGCTAGAATAGTTCAAAGCAAATTGTTTTTACATATTTTTGACTTTTGATAATATTGCACCAATAATATATTTAAATAATGTGTAGAATAATGAAGGAAATAGAATTCTCAATTTTTTAGTTAACTATATGCAAGCAGTTTTAAAGTCAAAATGATGCAAGATTAATAAATTGCTGTACTAATTTTAATGCCTGATATGAAACTCAAGATTGCCATGTGTCCCGTTAATGTGTGTTTTGGGTTGACTGTTCTGTGAAAGCTACATTTCCGGTTCGACTTCTATACCTACTTGTAATATGTGAATGGAAAAAATTCTCAAAACAAAACTAGGAGAATTTTCCCAAAAACGATTTGGACATTTTTTCCCATTTTTGGAGGTGGGGAATCTTTTTATTTAAGAAATAGAACATCGTTTACGGTGAATTATCGTTTAATATATCACGGTTAGGAGTTCAATTGTAAACAATAATTTCACGAGCCCGAAGGGCAAGTTAAATTATTGTTTACAATTGAACGACAAACCCTGATATATTTACCGTACAAGATAATTCACCGTAACGATGTTCTATTTCTATTCTAATGCCCCTAAAATGTGAAAATAACGCACACATCTGAAATCTTTCGCATTGCTTTGCTTACTCCCCTAACGTTGCAAATGTTACAGTGATATCTTTCGCATTGCCTTGCTTATTCTCCTAACGTTGAAAACGTTACAGTGATATATCGTTGAATATAACGAGATATTTTAAACTAGGTGTATAGTGCGGGTGTATTAGAATGTCAAATATATACTCTGTAAAAGAAGTTTTGGACCATGGCAGTGTTCGAACCCGTACAATGTTTGCTAAACCATGACATTCGACCATAACCCTTATTATCTCAGTTGATAATTAACAATAGATCAACAATTAACAATAATTATCGTATACAATGAAAGTTTGCGAAAAAATAATAATCTTTTTATTGGTTACTCGAATGTGTCCGTAACTGTTACTTTTCATGGACTTTGCAACTTTTTTTACAGACCCTTTGAGTGTTCGCGATATTTTTTTAAAATCAAATCTTGTTTGGAATTTAATGTTTCTGGTACCAAATTAACCGGGTAGGGTAGACCTTGGTTGCTAAAAAAAAAACTTAAATTTTATCCACTACTTTTATTTTTATATGACTTTATATACCCTGGTCTAAAACTTTTTTTACCGAGTATACAAACAAGTTTCCACATGCAAATAAATGGTGTTTCAGCTATAAAATTAAAACCTGACTTTCCCATGGGAAAGTTTTCCCAAATTCAGATCTTGGGAAAATCCTCCCATGGAGAACTATTAAAGCGCTTGTACCGCTGTATTATAATATTTGTTTCAAGCTATCCGATGGGAAATCTGGGTCTCCCATGGGAAATCAGGCTTCTCCCATGGGAAAGGTCATCTTTGCGTCAAATTTCTCTGAACTATTTTAAGTTACTGATTGAAATGAATATAATTTAACCTATATCTGCCATGTACTTTAGATATAGGCGAAAGCGCCATAGCTTAATATATGCGGAATTACTTGCTATTTTTGCCAAAAAGCAGCGCAGCCAAAAAAACACAAAAAAAAGAAAGTTATAATCCATTCTTGAATCAAGCGCTTTGTTGATACTATTTTACAGTGAAATCATTCCAAAGGTCATGTGGGCTCGATCTCAGATATAGTATGTTCTAAAAATAAATTGAAACGGTCAATGATTTCGGACTAACAGTTTATTACTTACAGGGTATATATACAAAAGTATAGGTTTATTATGTCGGACATCGTATTGGGAGGTTTACACAATATATGATGCCATTGATATTTTTAGCCCAGATAATATATCCCTATTAAACGTGTTAGAAAGCTTATCAAACAAGGTTATAACCCTATCAGTTTGCAACACACTGCAGGTTTAGTGGTTTACAAATTTACAGTTTGCCACTATGCTTTGCTCTTTTATTGTGCAATTACCCAACAGACTGTGGACACTATGATGACTTCTACCTAATTTCTGAAATGGCTTCAATCAATGGTTTATGACTTGTCAGAAAATTAGCCAGAGAAACAAAAAAATAACCCATTAAGGACTCACAACACTATTATCTGGCCTTGAATACTCGTGCCCTACAAATGAAGGAGGCAGATACAAAAAAACTAGTTCCTCTTTTCTACTTTTTACAGTACTTCCCATGCATACATTGATTTATCCTTACCAGGTTCTACATCTACAGCATTTTAGGAAGTGATCACAGAAAAGTTCATGTTGATATAAGATTTCTAGCTAATTCTGCCTCATTTTACACATAATGTCCTATAACGGGTCTGATCACCAAGGTGTTGTATTTTTGTCATATTATATTATATATTAAGCTTAATTTTGATAGGCAAACATGAAATTTAAAAATGTTCAACATGGTAAAAATTTGTTAAAGACATTCTCTATAGTTTTTTCTGCATAACAGGTTTTCTTTAAACTTTTTGTACAGTAAGTCTGTTATATATACTCGTCGGGGGCCACTTTCCGTCACTTATGTAAACATAAACTAATTTTTTAGACAAATCTATGTATCCTGACAATTTTTACTCTATTTTCTATTAGGTTACCTCTTCCTGGAAATTTGATACCAAAGAATTTTGTTTTATATAAATTATCGAAGTGGCACGTGACCTTTTTATAAATAGACTAAAATTGAGAAATCATTTTGTTTACAAGCCCAGTTTCCGTCATGTATTTTATCGAGTGATAGATTCAACTAGGTCAAGATACAGTAAACTTTTATGAATTAGAAACTTGTTTGCAAGTCTATTCAACAATTCCATTGTGAAAATGGTATGTTTGCATTGTTCCATCAGTCACATCGATCGTTATAACAATGCGCCTGGTAACGTCAATGTAAAACGTTCAACGACGACAATTTACAGTAACTATGTGTAAATCAAACAAATACAGGTTGTACGAGTTGCTTCTCTTTGGTTAAATTATATAATCACGGTCTATTTTAACTGCGTCCACTGAAGAGTGATAAAAATATGACGTCATTGCAGTGTTATTTTTTTAATAGTTTATTATGCGGCAGTATGCACGCGCATCCCCAACGCCATATAAGGAAGTAAACACATTTTCCGGAGAAATCCCTTTCGTTTTTTACCGCTTATTTACTTTTTGGTTGTTTTTCCTGTTTCCAATCTTCAGTTATAAACGTCTGACAATAAGTGACATCGCGAAAGTAATTTGCAGTGTAAAAACGTTTTTTAAATGAGAATGACGGAAACTGGGCTTGGACGGAAACTGGCCTCTAACGAGTATAGACAGAAAAGGCAAAAATAATGGTAGGTCACCATGATTGTTAAAATTTTAAAAAATAATTTGTAATGCCACCGTCATGTCAATCTGTCAAAAAGTTGAACAAGTCCATGAAATAGCTAAATAAGACATTTTTGAAGTCTAATCATTTATTCATTGGTCACAATTCTGATAAAATTGTATTAAAGTAAAGAACATTTAATTACAATAACATTTAAAGCTCATCTTTATGTAAAACCTCTATTTTTTTACAAAATCTGTTGAGACCATCACAATTTATGCACAAATTAGCTCATAAGGATACAATTTCCTTTTTTTTTTTGTACGTTCCCAATAACAGAATTTGTTTAAACTTTCTAAGCATATAGTTTAACATATATAAAAACAAAATGTGCAATAAAAATGATAGGTCCCCATGCTTGTTTAGAAAACATTTTTGAAACCCTACCCCTATGCTAAAAGGCCAAGTTTTGTATGAAATTATATATAAATGGTATATTTTCCTTTTTTGTTATGTTCCTAATAACAGAATTTGTTCAAACTTCCTAGGCACTTATTTGAACATATATTTAGACAATATATGCAATTAAATGTATAGGTCACCATGCATATTGAGATTTAATATTGGTTTTTGGAACCGTACCATTATGCTTAAATTTTTTAATTTTGTTGGAAATTTTACAAAATGCTATATTTTTCCTAAATTATGTATCTAATAATAGGTCTTTATTTAAATAAAGACAATAAAATAAAATAAAAAAATAAAAAATTAAATAAAAAAAATTCAAAAAAAAAATTAAAAAAAAAATATAAAAAAATAAATAAAAAGATAAAAAATACAACTAGATATCAAAAGCAACATTCCTGTAAATTTGTAGGAAAATCCATCCAAAAGTTTTAGCACAGAAGTCGTCCAAAAAAGCTGCTCATGGAAAACTACAGCAAATGCCTTTAATTGTGTTCATTGGATCAATGAAAAATTTAACAATAGTTAAAGAGAAGTTATTAATTTTGTTTATCTCTATGCGACGAATAAAAACATTACAATGGGACGTGGTGTAAGACATTTATACAGTGGTGACAAGAACAGACAAAACATGCATTCTGTAACTAATAAGTCGCACACTCGTAGTCAAAAAGTCGCATACCTGATATTTTAGACAACATTTCTACATGGAAACTTACAAAATCATTTGACTTCGAGTTTGCAAATGTTTTCCTTTGGGGTTACGTGTTTTCAACTTCTGCTTCTCGCTTTCAAGTAAAAATGGCAAAAAATATAAGTGACAAAAGTTCAAACAAAAATAAAACAAATTAAGCAAAATGTATAAAAAAAAGTTTCATGAAAACAAGTCTTTAAGGTAATAGAGTAATAGAGCTTTACAGATAAAGCACTGGCACTTGAGCCCCAAATATTCTAAAAAATAAAAAATATTTTTTTTTTAATATTATTCTTTTATTTTCTTCATAATATTTGTGGCTCAAGTGCCTGTGAGTTAAAGATGCTATACCGTCAATAACAGACAAATTTTACAACATATGTACACCATTCCTAAACCTACTGATGACGAGGTATATGTATACAGAATCCAAACTCTATAGACACCATTTAAACGCATTGAACCAGCCAGGCCAAACCCCCAAAACTGGATTGTTGAATTAAGAGTTACCAAATCTGCCAATCAAAAGTCTAAATTTATTCATGGGTTCTTAAAATACTTGTAACTGAAAATGCTTTAACATTATTTGACGCTTCAACAATGATAATAATTGTCTGCCCAGTTAAGACACTTAAACTGTAGTTATAGAATTCCAATTCACAACATATGTAAGTTAAATATACACCTCATCGTTAGTAGGCTTAGAAAAGATGAACATCTGTTGTAAAATGTGCCCGTTGTTGGCGGGATAGCGGCTTTAAAGGAGAGAAGAGTTCATTTTACGAATGCAGGAATAAAGGTTAATATATCTCGTCTTATTTCAGATGTCTGCCATTAGACCTGCCAAGTGTTTGTCACATGGACAAGTGCTGCGGGGTGCCCACCTGTCCCTACAACATCTCCATTCAGTATCCCGCTGGCTATGTACAGTTGTAAAACTGACCAGAAGTACATTTTTGCATATATTCTACTTTTTGTCTTTGTTATGTTGAAAATTACACGGGATTATTACAAGTAAAACTAGAGAATCTGTCCATAGGACACGGATGCCCCCACTAAAAACAATCAGTGAAAAAAAGTAGTAAATTTTGACCCAAAAAAAAGGCCGTAACTGCAGTAATACATGGTTGATTTTGATGCCAAAACGACATGCCCATCTTTACCTCAGAAGTAAGCATCCTGTAAAGTTTCCAAACGATCGTTTGAAAACTGTGGGAGGAGATAGACACACAAACTTTTCGGGATGGATGGACGGACGCTCGGACGGACGTGACGGACATGGCTTATGCTATTCAGTGGTGGGGGCATAAAAACATGTTTACCAGTAATACGGTAGGTTGGAAGGGGAAATAGTCAATTTTAAATTAAAGGGATTAACCAAAAAGGACTTATGTGATGGCAACCTGTTTTGAATTAAACACACTTTTTATTCACACTCCGTGTGTGTACGTTAGTTTAATCCTTGTATTATTTGTATTATTTAATCCAAAATAGTTATTGTTGGAAGGTAGGATGGAGAACACCAATTGTTTAGCGAAAAGGCAGAGGTCAAAACAAACTTAGGCATGTCAATTCCAAATTTTAATCAAATAAAATCAAAGACAGTAGCAATATAGTGATCAAACAATATTCATAATTATATCACAATCAGTTTATCACATACTAGTTTAGCATAAGGCATATCACATAATTATATCACATATCAAATAATGGATATCACATGTCACATACTGATATCACATGCCACATAATGATATCACATGCCACATAATAATGTCACATGTCACATAATGATATTACATGCCACATAATAATAGAACATGTCACATAATGATATCACATATCACACAATGATATCACATGCCACATAATGATATCACATGCCACATAATGATATCACATATCACACAATGATATCACATGCCACATAATAATAGCATATGCCACATAATAATAGAACATGTCACATAATGATGTCACACAATGGATATCACATGTCACATAATGATATCGCATGTCATATAATGATATCATATGTAACATAATAATATCAGATGTAACATATTGATATTACATGTCATACAATGGATATCACATGTCACATAATGACATCATATGTCACATTACTATATCACATGTCACATTATGATATAACATTTAACTTAATGATACCCCACATCACATAATAGCAAATGTCACAAAATGGATATCACATGTCACATAATAACAGCACATGCCACATAATGATATCACATGTCACATAATGTAATCATATGTCACAATATTTTCACATGTCACATATTGGATATCACATGCCACATAATATCACATACCACATAATGATATCACATGTCACATAATGGATCAAATTTGCGACCATAAAACCCCCGATTTACCCTCTGAAAAATATGTGACGTCACAGAACGTTGATACAAAATGCTGGCATCCATGAATTTGAGTTTTCATAGAAAAACAAGTGTGTATGTATGTTTTATTTTATATTTGTAGCATTTGAATGGAAAAGCATTAGAATCGAGATAACCATGCTAAGAATTGGGACGGTATGTGGTTGGTTTTACAGACTGAAATACAGTTTTATGGCTCTGCTACCGCGTCGCCGTAAACCGAAATTTCAGACCGTAAAACCACTCACATACCGTCCCAGATTGAACATCTTAGCGTGGTTATCGCTTAATTTTCAAGTTCCCATTAGGAGGAACGGATACAGAATTTGAGATTAGATGAGCGCAATTTTTTTTAAAAAAATGACAACCAAAAACACACACAAAAAAAATATTTTTTTCCCATGCATTTTCACAACTTCTCAGTGTTAGAGAGAGCTCAACTTTTGAAACAAGAGGCCCAAGAGGGCCTGTGGACGCTCTACTGGCTAATATGGCTCTTATAACATCAATGAAGCGAGTGACTATCGTCTTAAAGAGGCAAAATATAGCATTTTAACTAAATCAAGAGCCATAACTCTGCCGTTACTGGTCCGATCTGGCTGGTTTTCGAACTTGGCCAGTAGAGATAATAACAAGAGGTCAATGACCTTGAAGCTCTACTGATAGATTTTGATAGCTTGATCAGCCATGGGAACCTGTGAAGTTTTATGGAAATAGTTGCAGAGAAGTAGTCGACACAAGTTTGTCCTATTATCACTCTATCTAAAAAAAGATAGTCGCAGGCATCCATGTTTGACATAGAATCAATGACCAACTACATGTCATGCCAGTCATTTTAGTAAAGATTCCAAATCAATACCACTTATGTTTTTTGATAAGTAGTTGCCACAAACGAGTATTTACGCTGTGGCAGCCATCTTGAATTTCCGGCCAACCTGATTTTTACTTAATGGAACTAACTGGACATCAAAACCAATATTCCTGTGAAGTTTTATAAAAGTCATTTTGGTAAAGGTACCAAACCGCTTACGGTTTTAGAGAAGTAGTTGCCACAAAATTGTATTTAATAAATCTATTTTTAGACATGGTGGCCATCTTGAATTTTAAGCCAACCTGATTTTTACTTAGGACTAACTAGACATCAAGAGCAATATTCCTATATTCCTAAATATTATGATTTATTATGCAACATTATAATCTCATTCCATTTTATCCTACTCTAAAGAATATATTTTTTTCCAGCTTATAAAAATGTCATAATGCTACCAAAAAGTTTAATTATAAAACTATATCAATTAAATCCCTTACAACATCAACCTTAGTATATCCTCTTTTTTCTGCTCCAATTCACACTGAGGAACAGAAATGGAATGATCTGTATTCAGAAATATAGCAGGTGTGTGACCAGGTCACACACAGGTCATGTTATGCAATTTCTCCTGAGAATTACTATCTCAGTATATTTGCTCTTGTCTCAGGTTATAGTTGGAAAATCAGAATTAAAATAAAATCTTAAAATCCTACAATTTGTTTTCAGTCTTTTTCTGAGAGTCAAAATACAAAAGAGACTAAATCCTTACCCCTCTATGAATGTATAATGGACTGTCCTTTTAATTTGGACCAGTCCATTTGTAGATCAATGACTGATGAGCACCAAGACAGTTAAACCCTGATCAGCCTGCAAGATGTCATGCCAGTCATTTTGGTAAAGGTTCCAAATCAATATCACTTATGTTTTTGAGAAGTAGTCACCACAAAATCGCATTTTTAAAATCTATTTTTAACCATTGCGGCCATCTTGAATTTCCGACCGACCTGAACTTTTGCTAGGATCAACTAGACATCAAGAGCAACATTTCTGTGAAGTTTCATGAAAATCCGTCGGGATCAAAGGAGTAGTCGCTACAAGTTTTCATTATATAACTCTATGTAAACAAAGATGGCCGCTTGCAGCCATATTTAATGTTGAATCAAAATATTTAATGTCGAATCAAAATAATTGGATCAACATCATGTCAAGTTGATCATTTTAGAAAGTCCCATATCAATATCAATTATAGTTTTCAAGTAGTCACTAAAGACGTACCCCAAGGTTCTGTCTTCGGGCCAATTCTCTTTCTACTATACATAAATGACCCATCTACTCAAAATAATTTATCAACATCATGTCATACTGATCATTTTAGAAAAAGTCCCATATCAATATCACTTATAGTTTTGCATAAAAATAGACTGTTACTGGTCCAATCTGGCTGGTTTTCGAACTTATCCGAGCTTTTATGGACATTAACAATCTGGTAAAGTTTGGTAAAGATCGGATGAAAAATGAAGGCCCTACCGTCTTAACGAGGCAAAATATAGCATTTTAACTAATCAAGGGCCATAACTCCGCTGTTACTGGTCTGATCTGGCTGGTTTTCGAACTTGTCCGAGCTTCCATTAACATTAACAATCTGGTAAAGTTTGGTAAAGATCAGATGAAAAATGAAGGCTCTATCATCTTAACGAGACAAAAGTTAACGACGGACGGCGAACGGACAGACGACGGACAACTCGGCATCCCATAAGCTCTGCTGGCCTTCAGCTGACTGGCAACCAAAAAAACAAAAAACACTTCTTATATATGAAATTTCGAAGCTTTTAAGACTTTAGTGGGGTTAGGAATCCACCCCTGATTATTGGAATCCTACCATCTCCCTAAGGGAACGACAGCTGGCTATTGCTTTCGCTCATCCTCAACTGGAGCCACATAAATTACAAAAATATCACATGAAAAACTATTGATTACAAAGTAAAATGTATAATTATAAAACTTTACAAATACAGGACTAGAGATAACATATTTCATGTAAAATAGACAAAAACAAAATCGTAAACAACATCTACAGGTAGATATAATATTACATGGAAGAAGTACGCTGAATAAGAGACATGGCCTCCATAGCGGATAAGGCTTTATGATGATATTGTATGTTGATTCAGTCTTCTCTGTAAGACACCGAACAAGGGAACAACCTCGCTGATTTCCACAATCGTGTATTTTTAACGGTTACCGAAATCGACGAAACAATTTCGTTGTACTCCGAGTTGAACGGTAAAGACTGAACGATGATTCATACATGCCAAATTTTCCAGCATCACATCAGGGAGATTGGACTTCCAAATCAGGGAGATTTATGAAACCCCATGAAACCATCGCATATTTTCAAATATTGAATAGAAATGTTGACAACTGTCACTTTATTTCTAATTCACTTTATTTCAAATTTTATTTTGTATTTCATTATCTCTATATATAAAATAGATAAAAAAAATAACAGTATATGCATTAGGCCATAATAAATCAATTGCTACATTATCATCCCCTCCCACCCCCGTTTTTCATGCCACCTCTGCAATTTTTATTTCCTCCAAAAAAAAAAGAAGATTTTACACTGATTTTCCAATCCGAACTGCTTTCCGCATTTTGAGAAGAAATGGAGAAAAAATTGTGTTTGTTATCATTAAAGCGGTAAAGGGTGTTGCAATTATGAAAGACTGCATGGTTTAGTTGTAATTTTGCGGAGGATATAACATTGTTACTAGACGATTTACCGAATGCATTGATCAAAAAGTGCCTATTTCGGCAAAATCCTTCTTAGCTTACCCGGCCATATTTCAATAAATCTTGTTGTGTGCTGCTAGACGCTAGCTGCAATTTCATTGGTTGGTTGCATGATCATAACCACACCTTGATCGATATGACATGCGACAGCTGTGAACTCAATGACATGCTGTGTATTACAAATTACAGTCAATCAACCATACTCAGCAAATAATTGATTTCCGGGAGATTTTGAGCGGCATCCATGTAATCGGTAGATCAAAGGCAAATCCAGTAGTCTACCGGAGAATGCGGGAGGTTTGGCATGTATGATGATTCGGTGTTCATTTGCATATTTATTTCACAAGTGTAATATGATACATATAGCATGGGTTTATTACACTCCTTCACTGCAAGTTATGTGATAAAAATGATTATGTAGTCGACACCACAATGTGATGGAACAAGTCATAACTGTGCCAGACTGAATTTGAATTTTGTTAAAATATTATCTTAATTATGCTTTCTTTGGTAACAGTGCCAGGTAACAAGTCTACATCACAGAATGTGTCATAAATATAGAAGGTAGACTTGAGTTCAAATTTTGTTAAAATTATGATGGTATGTTATGCCTTCTTTGGTAACAGTGTCAGCTAGGTAACCAGTCTACACCACAGACTACGTCACAAATATAGAAGGTAGACTGACTTTGAATTCTGTTAAAATGTTGATGGTATGTTATGCTTTCTTTGGTAACAGTGTCAATTAGGTAACCAGTCTACATCACAAATACAAAAGGTAGACTGACTTTGAATTCTGTTAAAATTTTGGTGATGGTATGTTATGTTTTCTTTAGCAACACTGTCAGCCAGGTAACAAGACTACATCACAGACTGTGTCACAAATATAGAAGGTAGACTGTGGCTCCGTTCTATGTTAAAGTGATGATGTAATGCTCTCTTTGGTAACAGAGACGACTGGTTGCGAATTTTTTCTAGCTGTTTTGCCCTCTTCCCTAGCAGGAATTCAGCGAGGTCAAACATCCCCAGATGCGAGGCCCTCTCCGCAGGAGTGTAGTATTGCTTCTCTATACTGTCGTCTTCACACTTTTTCTCATACTGAGAAGAAAAACAAACCAAATTTAAATTTGATCAAATTTAAATTTCTCCAAACTGTTTGCATTATAGATCTACAGTCAAAGTTCATACGACAACCAAAAAGTGAAATAAAAAAAATTCACGCATTATGTACCAAAGATACCATTTATATTTCCTAGTAATTACCTTGAAATTTGTGTCTAAAAAATAATATACATACTTTTTTTTTAATATTAAAAACAACGGATTTATTTGAAAAATCAACAAAGTAAAAAAGTGAACACTGCATTTTTTAATCTAGTATCCACGGTTACCTTTTCTTGTCTGCTCAGGTCAGCGCCAATATTGGCCAGTTTGTACGCGATGTCCTGTTTACCATAATCTATGGCGAGGAATATCAGGTCCCTGTAGGTCGGCATAAGTTGACTCAGCTGTAAAGGGGAAATCAGCAGCGGGTATAATTGAGTTATAATTTGTTAGTTTGGTGTTTAACGTCATTTTCAGCACATTTTAGGCTATGTGTGAAGGTTGATTTTACTTATTGGTGGATACAGATCACACACATATTTATGTGTAGAACCAGTACTGCACATCTCCCGCCATCTGTAAGAACTGACACTTTCTTACTTACAAGTCAAGTTGCCAGTTGGATTTGAACTAACTGGGGTGAGAGGCGAGGTTTCAAATGCAGCGTCTATACCCCTCAACAACAGAAGCATACAATACGATTTAAACAGAAGCATACAATACGATTTAAATAGAAGCGTACAGTATGATTTATACAGAAAACCAATTTATTATATACCTATCAATAATATATACATAGTATCTTCATTTTCTTACAATGGAATACAACAACCCGTATCACACTACAGGTTATCAGTACGCTACTAAAAATAGATTTTGGAAAATGTCAGATTGGAATGTTGGAGATTGCCCAGCTAGTAATACATTAAGAACAATGGATGTTTTAACACGAAATGTGAACTATCAGAATGTTTGTTTGTGCGTTTGTGAACATTGTGGTAAATTAATTAATTTAAGATTATGTCAGTTGGTAAATTCACCAGAATTTTATGTGTAATGAACACAGGTGTAGTTGTTGCATGTAATGTAAATGTTGTCATGCGCGTGTAATGTACATGTTTTCATGTCTTTCCTGTTGGTGGTTTTCAGTTAATTTGACTTTATACAATTTTGTTTTAATTTGTTGTTTTGATACATATATTCTATTTTAATGATATGTAAAGAGGTATATAATAAAAGGATCATTACTATAGTAACTACGCCTCTCTTGCGATCCTGATCTGGCATTTACCTACTCGAGGTGATACAAACTTCCAGAACAAGTTACTATAGTAATAATCCTATTATATCACACTGCTGCAAATAATACATCTGCTAATTCCGAAAAAAAAAATATCTTCTAGTTTTAAGAAACAAAGTTATTTAAGAAATATCATCCGAACGACTAACTGTATTATAATACGCGGGGAATTAATGGAACAGCTGTATTTTATCGTAGAATAACATACAGCTGTATTTTATCGTAGAATAACATACAGTTGTCTCTCTTCTTTAGTATATGAAAGACTGCAAAGGTCATGTTAGAATCTAAATTAAAGTTATGGACATGTTTTTTATAAAATATTTACCACTTTATGAAGTGCGGCCACAGGGAATCTGTACGCTCTAATAAAGGCCTGGAACTCCGTGAGACCTTTCTTCTTAGATCTGATGAGTTTACGTAATTCTTCATACTGAAATAAAACAAAGAATAAATTATCAAGTGAATGAAATTGAAATAAAGGCAGATAATGATCATCTTTGTAAACTTTTTTTTTACCAGATAGAAATGTAGATAATCATATTTGTATGACGCGTCATCTTAACGACACATTCCCAGCTAAATATGGAGGATTGATTTAATTTAAACCTTTTTTTTTTGGTGTGTTTGTTTAAAACATGTTAATTACGATACAATACATGTTTAATAGGATTGGAATTAAGGAAAACAACTATTAAGGAGTTTCTCCCTATTACTGATTTGATTTGACCCACTGTGGCCAACAATTTTATGTAATTATTAAAAACTATTATGGGGGGGGGGGGGGGGGGGGGGGGGGGGGGGGGGGGGGGGGGGTGAAAAACACAAATATAATAATAATTCTGCATATTTTTCAATTCTTCACTTTTATTTTAATATTTTGTTGATATCATTAGGCGTCTATTGTTTGACCTACTTTTATACTCACTTCATTGATTCTAGTTAACGTTTTTCATTTGCACAGCTCTGTTTCTAAGTCACAGATAGTCCTGCACTCTCGAAATTTCATAAACAGATACATCTAGAGTACCGGGTACTATGCATTCTGAATAAAACTAGTCAACCTTGACTGATTAGGACCTACTATTTACCCTTTATTGATCTTTATTAAGGTTTTTCATTAAAGGGACACATGTCAATCTTGATGTTTGT